>PVKS010048308.1:0-12459 GCA_004027875.1 Aplodontia rufa | reverse complement strand
TTACAGTGACACAGCAATATCGATGTTCATGGCAGCACAATTTACCATTGCTAGGCTATGGAAACAACCCCGGTGTCCCTCACAGGAAGAATGGATCCAAAAACTGTGGTACATTTATACCATGGAATATTACACAGCAATTAGAAACAATGACCTTGTAGCCTTCGAGGGTAAATGGATGGTTATGGAAGAGATCATGTTGAGTAAAATCAGCTTAACCCAGAGATCTAAGGGTCGATTGTCTCCACTCATCTGTGGAGGTGGGGACTAGACCCTAGACAGTGAGAAAGATGGTCTAGTAACATGAGTTAAATCCAGATAAGATGTAATGCTTTATTATCTAATACTTTTTTTAGAGCTATAAAGGGAAAGGGAAGGGAGGGATAAGGGAGGGTAACTGGGGGGGGCACTCCTGGGGATAATTACAATATCCAGAATATTTACACATTTTATATTGATTTGTTAAAATCTTGTAAGGTTGTTCAAAAAATAAAAATTAAAAAAAAAAAAGAAATCCGACTATCAGTTTGTCCTGCCAAGTTTTTAACCATTGTATTCTTCTGCCTCCACACAACCTGTCTGATGAGATTCATTCATCCTTTATAACTTTCTTGAAATTTCAGTTTCTGTAGGGACCTTCCTCAATTAGTTAAAGTAATCTTTTCATCCCACAGGAACTCAGAACTTGAGTTTAAACCTTTACAGTGTTCACCATTGTTATGGTTTGGATATGAGGTGTCTCCCAAAAGTTCATATATAATACAATGCAAGAAGGCTTAGATTGTAAGACCCTTAATCCAATTGGTGGATCAATTGCCTGATTTAACTCCCTAGACATTCATTGAGTATCTCTGAAGTAAGGTAAACCACATTGTATTGTCCTTCGTGCAGCACAAAACCAATTAAGACTCTACAACCACCTTTAGGTTGTGTATGATGGCCTCCAGGAGATATTTACACTGAGAACAGGAATAGAAACCACAATGTTTTTTTTTTTTAGCTTTTTGCTGCTATGACTAAAAACCAGACAAGAACAATTTTAGAGGATGAAAAGTTTATTTTGGGGCTCACATTTTCAGAGGTCTCAGTCCATAGAAAGCTGACTTCATTCCTTGGAGCTCTAGGTGAGGAAGAACATCTCGATGGAAAGATGTGCTGAAGCAAAGTGACTCAAGGCATCACACCAGGAAAAAGATTTCACAAAGTAGATTAATACAGTGAGTTCACTTGAAACATCAGGAAATATGAACTAGCAAAGGGATGTGTGCTTCCCTGGCAGGTAGCCACACCAGCCTGGAGCACATTCTCTTTGAAGCCATCTTGTGGGAGCTTGTGAGTCTTCATTTTTCAGCTAGACATGGTCATCAGAGCCAGAAAGTGAAAATAGACATCCTTCCAAGTCACTGGAAGCTCCTCAGGAGTCCTTTAGAATAAACAGAAAGCAGTAGTTCTACAAAGTGAATTTGTTCTCAAGGTAAATGATCCAGGAGTCATTAATTTTCCATTTTCAAACTTTCATGATGTCACTTCCCCCTCAAGACATACATTAACTACCCACACTGTCATCAGATATATTTAGCTTAAGTTAGATATTTGCATTTTGTAAAAGTCAGAAAACACACATCATTTACTAAATGCTCTGAAATAAAATGCACCTTCCTGTGCTGAAGAGTCCCTGATGGGAAGCTGCCTCCTAAGACCTGAAGACTGGATGATTTAATGAAGAAGGTCCCCATTCCCTGTCCAAGATGGAGCTACTAGATTCAGATCTTATAGATTTCTTGATAATGTTTTTAATTTTATATGTTTAGCTATTTTCTGATTTTCTTTTCATTGTCTCTGTGCTCACAGAGTATCCATGCATTTACGCAATTTACTGAGAGAAGACAATTTTATGAAAGGATTCTGAACCTTAACCTATGTACTACTTTTCTTCTAACATGAACCTGAAAGATTTTAGTTGTCTTTTTTTCTTTTCCAATTATTGGTGTCATGTTGCCTTTAACAGAAAAATGTCCCTTTGTCTTTGGCTTACATATTCCTCCACGCCCACTCTATCTCTTGCCACCTCCTTCACTACGGAGTCTACTGCATCTATCATCCATCTGTGGTGCTGAATGTATACAGCTTCTGAAACACTTTGAAATGAAAGGTGATATGAAATTGTAAAGTGTTTTTATCACAGAGTTCTGCCAATATGTCTCAAACTTGACATGTAAAACCTCTTCTATTTCAGTGTTATGATGGGAACACAGTTGGTCCTGAGAAGTCACGGCACTCAGACAAGCATGTGAGATTGCATTCATTTCTGTAGGGGACCCAAGTTTTAGAGCATCTAATATGTTGGATAATTGATTGTAAGCAAGGCATAGAAAGTATGTTAGTGACTTGCTATTTGGAGTTTGGTAAGTGACATCACCTAGGAACTTGTCAAAATATAGAACCTCAGGCTCTGGCTAAGGATTTTTGAATCAAAATCTGCATTTTTAACAGGCTGTCCAGGGAATTTGTGCACACATCACTAGGGCAGTGGACATATATTATTTTTGTCTGCCTTGCCTTTTTTGCTCTGGAAACTATGTCTCCCTTTCCTTCTCAAAAGAACCACTCTTTTCCTATTTTAATTGTGATCCTGGTAGGATCACCAATCACAGGGTCTTAACATCTTGGCCAGAGAGGTAGACACATATTTCATGTTTGGACATTCATGCTGCAGTGATTGGTTCAGGGGTGGTCACATCAGACTTAAGTAGGATGATTGGGATTCTGTGTTCTTCACCCTGAAGTTGGAGAGAGAAGTCTTTCCCTGTGAAGTCATGACCCTGGGAAGAGGTGAATGTAGTTTTCCATAGTTATTCTTCCAACTAAATGGAGAACACCTGTTATTTTATGTGAGAAAGAGACAAGAGGTGGAGATCTGGTGCCCAATCTCTAGTGGTGGTTTGGCTCATAAAGTGTTATTTCTTCCTAACCTAGCCTACTTTCTGTTAGTTTTCTGTCCCTTGAAAAAGGGGCAAGGATCCCCCATGGCACAGATAGACTCAAAAAAAAGGAGGGCTGTTATGAGAGGGTGAAGATTGAGAGTACATTCTCCTAACATGAGAAAATCCAAGCAAATTATTTCCTTAGCACTTATTCACCAAAACACTCTAGTTTTCTTTGATTACATAATAATGACTTTTTGAAAGATCTGAGTGAGAGATTGTATATGGAACACATAACATGCGGAAGTATGTGTAGCAAATGTTCAATCAATGTTACCTGTCAATATTTTTATTATTACTATTATCATTAGCACCTTATTTAGCTCCTTTGATAGGGTAGACTCCCTCTAACCTTGTGATCTGAAAGCTTCCTTACCCTTTTGAATCTCAATAACTGGCCTGAATTCTGCAATGAAGATTTAACTAGTTTTTCCCCCTCCCTTCCTCCCTTGATTTCTTTTTTCTTTCATTCATCCTTTCTTTTTCTTTTTTCTAGTAGTTCTAATTTTCTCCCCAGTGAGAAGAATAGTTGCTATGGCTTGAATCTGGAATGTCTCCCAAGGTGTTGGGGTTTTTAGCCTCTCGCATCCCCCCTGACCCACAGGGGAGAAGGAGAGAGGCACGCCCCAACCAAGGCAGCAAAGAGAGGCAAGGGTCGGCTGACTGCCCATTCCCAGCCCTCCCTAAGGAGGACAATCAGACATGTCAGGGAGACCAGTCGCAGCAGGAACTCATTTATTGAGGAAGTGCAAGTAGTTATAAAGAGTATAGGGACCAACAAAAGGAAAGGTCAGCAAGGGGTGGAGAGCCCATGCAGGTAGCAGTTCCATATGCATCAATGGGGACCACGAGCTTTTCACAAGGGTGGAAGGTATTTAACCTATCCCATCAGGCAGTCCGAAGAGGCATCATGACCTCAAGGTGATGCCCCTAAGTAGGGTGTCGGGAGCCATTTTGGTCACATGTGTCCTCAGGAGGTGGGTTTCAGCAAATGTGTTCCTCTTTCTGATGCAATGCTCTCAATGCATTGCATGTAGAAGCCCAGCATGAAGATTCCTATGTTAAAGGCTTGATCCTGAGCTTGGAGCTATTGGAAAGTGGCAAAAACTTTTAAGGGAGTGGGCAGACCTAATAGGAAGTTTTAGGTCATTGGAAGGGTCCTCAGGATACTGTGGAAGTCTGATTTCTCCCTCTTTCTCTTTACTTTGTGGCTGCCATGAACTGAGTAACTTCCTCTGCCACATCATTTTATACTATTTTACCACAGACCCCAAAGGAACAGGACCAATGGACCCTTGACTAAAACCTCCAAAACTGTGAGGCAAAATAACCTTTTCATCCTTTTTATTTATTGATATATTTTTTTGCATCGTAGATTGAACCCAGAGACCTACTTAACCACTGAGCCACATCCCTAGCCCTTTTTATTTTGAGACAGGGTTTTCTTAAGTTGCTTAGGGCCTAAGTTGCTAAAGCTTGCTTTCAACTTGGGATCCTTCTGCTTCAGCCTCCCAAGCTACTGGGAATTTTTATGCTTTTTAAGTTGCTTAGCTCAGGTATTTTGTTACAGTAACAGAAAACTAACACAAAATAAAAACTGTTAACATTGGACAGTATTGCCATTTTAATTATATTAATTCTGCCTAACCAGGAGCATGGGACATCTTTTCATCTTCTCAAGTCTTCTTGGATTTCTTAAATGTCCAATAATTTTCACTGTAGAGGTCTTTGACTTCCCTTGTTAGATCATGTTGAGCAGTTAGCCAAACCCAGAGAGTTAAGGGTCAAATGCTTTCACTCATTTGTGGAGGCTGGAGCTAAGCCCAGGCCTGTGTGAAAGGTAGTTTTTCTCAAGTATTAGACTCAACAAAGGCATAGTAATGCATAATCTAGGGCAATCATAGATATGTAGTCAAGGGCAGGATAGGGTAAGTGGGGCAGAGGAGAGGGAAGGAGAAAAGGGGGGACCTAGGGGGTAGTTCTGGCTTAAGAGTATATGCATATCATATTGTTACTTTAAATGCATCTATGGTTATACAATAACTCAATTCCCCAATAAAAATATTTTTAAAAAAGACTGGACAGGAGATCCAGGTACATGGAAGGGTAAGTAGAACCTTATTTCCCTGTTGCAGAAATGCAAGAGGGCTAGAATCCTCTGTGCAATGAAATTGCCTCCTCAAAACCAGTATTTTCTCAGTTACTGTTGTCAGCCACCAACAGGAGTAACCACTTCCCTTGGATGTCCATATTCTGGGTCCATTTTCTTCCTGCATAATATTCACTGAATATGGATGCAGATGGCAATTTCCAGCTATAATATAACTTATACTCTTTTTTGTATTCTTAGTCCCTTAGACCATTCTCAAATATACTCTGTCTCAGTAGCTGGATATCTCAGACATTTTTTACTCTGATTTGCTCACAAATAAATCTTCTTTGACTATGGGGTTGTTAAAATTTTCAAAATAACATCTCTTTTAAGAAAGTTGTTCAAAGCCCTCTATCTTGTGTTAGGCAAATGATCTATGTGTCACCATATTTCTGGGTCCAGAATATGGTGTTATTTCATTTCATTTTATTTTCTTGAGATGGGCTCAAGCACATGAATTCTTTGGGTTTAGGTTGGGCCACAGCCTCCCAAAAGTGCACTCACAGGCTGCCATAGGGTACTTTCTATCTTTGCCTTCAGCCAAAGTGTGTGCTCAGGTATTTGAACACATGGCAATAGCCCCAAAGTTTATGTGTCTCTTGGCGGGTCAAAGGTGCCATCCTGGGAATAAAATTAGTAGTTTCCCAAAGTAGAAACGAGGTCATAGTTTGAATTCATATTTGCATTACATTTCCCTCTGTCAGAATGAAAATTGATTTAAAAATAATGATCCTAAAGAAAGTGGAAAATACCTTCCGAGTCACTAAAGACTAATTAAAATTTTCTCATAATTGTTTTACTATTGTGTATATTTAACTACACAATTGGTAATCTGTGAAGGGTAATGGAAATTCTGTTTTTATTTTAATTTCACACATTTTTTTAATAACTTGCTGATATAAGGCCTAGAACTATAGCAATACAGAGTTGGCTAAGACTTAATACTTATCTCCAGATATTTAAAAGTTTGAAATACTTTGATGTATAACCATGTCAGATCAGAGAAAGGTTACTCTAATATTTACCTATTGCTACGATGCTTGGGTAGTTATATTATAGACATTTAGAATGACTTTTAGATTATTAACTCCTTACTAGGTCCTCTCTTATCACTAATATTCTGGGAACCTATCATGTACAAATTCATTTATATGGTGGTTCTTTTCAACTCAAAGTGCAATTTGGAATATGTAAACATGAAAGGCAAGCTCTTTTCTCCACATGTATTCTGCATGGTAAATAATTTGTACATGGCATGTGATTAGTATAGGTCTTAACTTATTATGGACCAAAGTAGATGGAGATGGAACAAGATACAATACATCGTTACTCACATATTTTTATAAAATTGTCCCCTTGAGTAGAAAGGTAAGAGTCAAATTTAAATTCTCTCAAGAGAAATTAAATATTGAGGAATAAGATTTTATCAGATAGAATTGGGCTCTAGAAAACCCAAGACCATGCTATTATCTAAGACATTTATGACTCCTGAACACTAATTTTTACTTTTTTGGGGAAGTGAAATTGCCCTTGCTGAAAATGTATGGTGTAATGGAAATAGCTTGTCTCAGAGGCAAAACCCCTCTATCATTTATACCAGCTCTATCATTTATTTCTGGGTTTTTTTGGAAAACGACCTAAACTTTTTGACCTTTATTTTTCCTATCAATGAGGTAGGAGTAATAATACATATTTGCAAGAATTTGTTAGGATTAAATATAATGTCAGTAAAGTGCTTGGAACTTTAATATGTGGTAACAATTGTTAGTCATATTATAGTCTGAATATCATTCAGACTGTTATGTCAGATAACAGAAAACGGGATGCTATATTCATCTAATATCTATATGTATCTAATCTCTATATGGTGATATAATAATCAATCCTCCTACAGATCAGTGGTTCTTTTAGTTGCACATAAAATTATCTGAGAATCTAGTAAGAATTCCAAGTTCAGTCCAACCAGGACCAATTAACTCACAGTAAGTGGAGTAAAAGTGTTTTTTTTTTAAGAGAGAGGGATAGTGAGAGAGGAGGAAAGAGAGAATTAATTTTATTTCATTTTCCATGTGGCTTTCATAGCTCCAACACTGCTGTGTATGCAGTGCTGTGGTTCGAACCCGGGCCCTGGGATATGCCAGGCAAGTGTTTTAACCACTGGGCCACCTCTCTGGCCCCAGCACCAGTGCTTTTTGAAGCTCTGACACCATTCCAGTGTGAAGACAGTTTTGAGAATCTTTGCTCTAGACATTCAGTCTAAATTCTGAATAAAATCTAGAGATAACTTTAGCTTTTATCTCAGGAACATGTTACCTTGTGATTTAAAAATAAACTCTCACAGAGTCATTGAAAGAATTGCAGTTGAATTATTCTAGCACTGAATAAGTTGCTATTAGAGAAATGTTTTTTTTCCCTGAAGAAATATTTTAATAAAGCATGATTTCCAAACAGGTAATTCTTTCCTTTGTTGTTGCTGTTTCAGTAAGCCATGAGGAAGCAAGCCCCAGGGGCACAGCCTTTGTGACATGTGGCATTTTTCTTTTTGAAGGGAAAAGCATATTTTCCAACTTGAGGCATACCAGAGCCTAGACAGCATGTCACATCTGAGAAGTAGTTTATGATATGCTTTTCCTTTCATTGAGAAACATGTGACATGTCATTAGAAAGTATGGCTTAACTCTAACTGGCATTGATCAGGTGAGGGAAATTTCCCATCCTAATAAGAGTAAAATAAATGCTCTTTTTGCATGTAATATGCAGCATATGAAATTCTTGGGGTTCCAAGATGTGATTTCTAGAATTTTAGAAATAGTGTGACAGTCTTATTCCATCAGTGGCTTGATGCTATGTCAGCAGTGGAATGCCAGGAGGACCTAGTTCAGAATGGATACCTAGGAAGCATGTGGCAGAGGTGCCTTGGCCATCTGACACAGTCTTCATTAGGGAAGACATGCTTGGTCCTATCAGGTAGCAACTTTAGATTCAGACCCGAAAAGATAAATGGAGAGAAAAGGGAATTTCAGAGATATGTGAATGTTTAATAGCTATAAATTTTTGGTGAGTAGCATATTAGACACATTATTAATATGATGAAAAGTAATAGATCACTTATCAAAGACCTAATGTTTTGACTAATGTATTAGAACTAATGTCTGGTTCATATCGAGTGATCATTTGACATAAATATAAAGCCATGTGTTTAAACCAAATCCAAAAATCTCTCACTAACAGTGATTAAAATTAATTTTAATGATAGAGAAATATTCTGGTACTTAAGCAATTAAGATATCTGGAAATTAAAGACCTACTTTTAGTGTATACAGTACGTGCATTTCAAATATACATCATTTTTTCAATCAGATCAATTCCTGAGAAAGTATAAAAAAATTCTGAATGAAACTTTTTAGTTTGGGCTTATAGACAAAACTGAACACATAAAATATCAATCTCTCTATGTTCTCAATTAATTCTTTCTCTAGTTGTTTTGAAATTTTATTCTTGTTTTAATTTGTGTTCCTAATATTTACATTGAATTTTATGCTTGAATAACTGATTTCCTTCTTATAATTTTTTTCACCAAAAACCTTAGCTTTTAAAACTAATTATTTTATTGTTGCTTCCCCTGCTGGTTGGATAACTAAAGGTCATGTCTTTTGACATTGATTGAACATCTGCAATTTGTGGCACTTGAATCCTTTTTCATTACTTGCCAATTGTTTTGAAAAATCTTTCTTTGCATGAAAATCCTTATTATTTGCAGTTATTGGTTGTTTTATTCTTTTGTGGATGAAATTTCCTGAAATAGTAGAATGGAAATTACTAGCTATAGTTGCCAGAGAAATTAATTAGTCTTAATCTAATTAATTAATCTTAATCATAGAAATTGTCACAAGCAGTTTGTGCCATTTTATTACATGTGAAAGATATTGGAACATAAAGCAACATAGATCTTCAAATCAAGAATGGAACAGTGGCTCAGTGGTTACAGCACTTGCTTGGCAAGTCTGAGTATGCAAGTTCAAACCCCAGCACCATGTACACAGCGGAGTGTCCGAGGAATGAAAGTTACATGAAAAACTAAATAAAAATCACTTCTCTCTTTCTCTCTCTCTCTCACTGTCCCCTCTTTCTTTAAAAAAAATAAGTGATTGTCATCATTTCTAAATGAAATGTATCATCTCAGTCCATTGTAATCCTATTTTCAATTGAAATAAAATTATATAAAATCCTTTATTATTTATAATCAATATTAAATAAGAGCAAACAAATTATCAATGAGACAGATTTAAAAAAAACCTAATAAATTCTGACTAGGAATTAAAAGTAACACATGCATTGACACAGTTACGGAAAAATGTGGTACCAACTCAAGCTTTTTGAGTGTCAAAATCAAGCTATGTATTAGTTGAAATGACCAAGATGGCATGAATTTTAGGAATAGTTGCTGGAGATGCCAGTTCTCCCTCTTATAAGAGTATGAGTTTATTAAGAAGGGCAATATATTATATTTTTATTGCACTAAAAATTCATAGACCTTATGCATTAATTGGTCATTCAACTAAAACAGAATATTTATGGAGCATCTATTGTTTGCCAGCCCTAGTTTTAAGGTGTTCCATAATTATCTTTTTCAACTCATTTGAAAGAGTACACACACACCAGTGCAAAAGGACATATGCTCACACACACAATTTTTTTTAATTTTTTTAAATTTTTGTTATTTTTGAACAACCATACAAGTTTTTAACAAAATAATATAAAATGTGTATATATTCTGGATATTGCAATTACCCCCAGGAGTGCCCCCCCAATTACCCTCCCTTATCCCACCCTTCCCCTTCCCCCCATATCTCTAAAAAAAGGATTATGTTGTATAGCATTATATCTTATCTGGATTTAACACATGATAATAGACCAACATTCTCACTGGCCAGGGTCTAGTCCCAACCTCCACAGATGAGTAATTTTTATGCACACTCACACATCTCCTTTTGAGGTATGCAGTAAGTAGAGAAAAGAAGAGAACCTGTTTAGGGGCAGTGTCTTGAGTAGGTACCATGGGCTGAATGTTCAATCTATGGAAAAGAAAAATAAATGTTAATAATTTAATTGGATGTGACATACTATTGTCTTCTGAGCTTTATTGAAATGTTTCCCCAATAATAAAAAAAAGCAGTGAGAACAAAGGGAAACGTGGCAAGAAATGCATTTGGTGGTACGGGATACCTAATGTTCAGTTTATGAAAGTTTTTTTCTTTTGCACTCAAAAAAGAATTTTCTCGGAAGAACAAAAGAAGGGACTCTAAGGATTAAAAACAGGATTAGCTTAAAGAAGCAAAGATAATGGATACTGTATATGGAAAACAAAACAACAGGGAAACAAATCCCTCAGTTCTCTATTTTTTGGGTGGGTAGATACTGGGGATTGAACCCAGAGGTGCTTCAAAACTGAGTTACATCCTCAACCTTTTTTATTTTGAGACAAGGTCTCACTTAGTTGCTTAGGGTCTCACTAAACTGCTGAGACTGGCATTGAACTTGGGATCCTCCTGTCTCAGCCTCTTGAGCTGCTGGGATTACAGGTGTGTGCCACCTCACATGGCAGTTCTCTTTATTTTTAAAAAGCTTATCTAACTATACAGTAAAAGATGTTTTCTCCTAATACTTGAAGAGGATAATTCTGGACTGACCCATCCTTGTCAATTGTTACCCCAAATAAAGGTCAACTCCCTCTTTCTTTTACCTCCATTAGAAATAGGAATAAGTGGGGCTGGAGTGGTGGCTCAGTGGTTGCAGCACTTGCCCAGCATGTGCAAGTACCCAGGCTCAAACCCCAGCACACACGTACACAACTAAGTGTCATAGCAACAAAGCCATGTGGAAAACTCAATAAAAATTGATTGTGTGAAGAGAAGCAAGATGGCATTCTGAAGACAAAAGGCTTTCCCTGCACCTCCGTGACTGATCAGAATTTCTCCAAGTTCTCACCAGTATTTCGAGGTGCATTTGGGGCAATTAGTATTGTGAATCACCAGTCCTAATCGTAGCAGTAGATTTGAGGAATAGAGACTTGGGAACGACCTTGGGCTTTGTTCTGATCTATCTCGGCTGCCGCGCGGCAGCAGCTGCTCCCGTTGGCCGGCATTTACAACCCTCCTACACTCCGCCCGCCCGAGTCACATCTGTAAGGAAAAACCCGCACAGCTTTAAAACCAGTGTTCTGGCAAGGACCCCTCCTGGATCTGCATTCTGTTTTGCAACAGGATCAGTGACTGGAAACAGCGTCCAAACAAGCACAGAGCGGCGGTTTGCGTGGAGGAGGCGGGGAGGGATTGGCAGGGGCGAGGAGGCTGAGCAGGCTCCATGCTTTATCCGCTTGCTGGTTGCTGAACTCCCAGCCCGCCCGATCGGGGCGGGACCTCTTTGGGACTGCAAAGCAAGCTCTAGGTTCCCCGTCAGGAAGCAACGGAGATCGAGGGTGGCGATGGGACTAGAAGGCTTGGCTAAAGCACTAAAGAAGTTGTGGGAGCAGCGAGGGAAGAGGAGCATCCATTTTTAAAATCACACTCCCTCTCCTGGAGCCGCCTCCCCCGGGTCTGCAAAACAGGCTCACAAATCTTTGCCTGGATCCAGCAGCGGAACACAGGCAGGCTCAGCAGAAGGTGGGGTCTGGGGCCTGAATCCTCTTCTCATAAAGGAGCTGGGACTGAGGAATAATGGAGTTCAAGGCTCTGTCCTCCCACCATAGACACGTCTTTCACAGGGCAGAAAAGCTGACCCACATCCCAGGGATCACAGAAGTCATGTCCGACAACTACCAGCAGATGGAGCTCTGATAACAGATCTTCTGACATTCGGATCCCCTGAATACATCTTCAAAAAAAGTTAAAACTGGTCATATCCAGCCATAAATAGAAGATCCATTCCCTGAAAGGACCAGAGAAAATCATATTATCGATACTACCAGGGTTTGCCTATTAAGTATAATTTTCCTCCCCCTCCTTTTTTTATTTTTTTGCCTTTATTTAAACTTCATTTTCAAGGTGTGTACCAAGGCGATATATGGTGGAGTTTACTGGTTCTCCAATATATAAAAACTCTAGTGGATTTTTTACTTTTCTGTAATGCTAACGTTGTAAAACAGTTAACCCCTACCCCTCCCATTTTTTTCTCTTTTTCTTTTTATATCCCGTCTCTTTTCTTTTTTCTCTCTCCTCTTAGAGGGATAATTAACAATAGTAGTTCTTCTTAGTTTGGTAGCCTGTTTTTAAGGTTTCTTTCTCTTTTCCTTTTCTTCCTATTTAGCATATCTCTGACTCACTC
>PVKS010048307.1:0-12457 GCA_004027875.1 Aplodontia rufa | reverse complement strand
AACATTGATGCAAAAATCCTTAATAAAATTTTAGCTAATTGGATACAAAAGCACATTAAAAAGATAATTCATTATGATCAAGTGGGCTTCATTCCAGGAAAACAAGGCTGGTTAAATATACGCAAATCAATAAATGTAATTCACCCCATAAACAGAATTAAAAACAAAAATCATATAATCATCTCAATTGATGCAGAGAAAGCATTTGATAAAATTCAACACCACTTCATGCTCAAAACTTTGGAAAAGATAGGGATCAAGGGAAGATACTTTAACTATGTCAGATCTATTTATGACAGACCCATAGCCAACATTATCCTCAATGGAGTAAAACGGAAAGCACTTCCACTGAATACAGGTATGAGACAAGGCTGTCTGCTATCCCCACTTTTGTTCAGTATAGTCCTTGAAACCCTTGCCAGAGCTTCAGGCAAGACAAGGAAATCAAAGGTATTCGTATAGGAAAAGAGGAAATTAGGTTATCTCTATTTGCAGAAGACATGATTTTATACCTAGAAGACCACAATAACATCGGCCAGAAAACTCCTAGAGCTTATAGGTGATTTTACCAAAGTAGCTGGCTACAAGATCAACTCCAGCAAATCACTAGCATTTCTTTACTCCAGCAACAAATCCGCAGAAGAAGAAATCAGGAAATCTCTCCCATTCACCATCACTTCCAAAAAAATGAAATACTTGGGCATTAACTTTACAAAGGATGTTAAGGACCTCTTCAAAGAAAACTATCAAACACTAAAAAAAGAAATTACAGAAGATCTGAGTAGATGGAAAAACATTCCATGCTCATGGTTAGGCAGAATCAATATAATCAAAATGGCCATTCTACCCAAAGCCCCATACAGATTCAACACAATCCCAATCAAGATACCTATGGCATTCTTCACAGACATAGAAAAAGCAATTCTCAAGTTCTCATGGAAAAACAGGAGACCAAAACTAGCCAAAACATTATTCTATAAAAAGGAAGAAGTAGTGGGTATCTCAATCCCTGACCTGAAATTATATTACAGAGCTGTAGTAGCAAAAACAGCATGGTATTGGTATCAAAACAGAACTGAAGATCAGTGGAATGGAATAGAAGATCCTGAGACAAAACCCCATATCTTTAACTATTTGATATTTGATAAAGGGGGCAAAAGCATAGTGTGGAAGAAAGATAGCCTGTTCAACAAATGGTGCTGGACAAATTGTACAGCCATGTGTAGACATCTAAAGCTGGATCCTTATCTTTCGCCCTCCACAAAAATTAAATCAAAATGAATCAAGGACCTGGATATTAAGCCAACAACTTTAAACTTACTAGAAAAAGAAGTAGGTTCAATAGTACAGCAAATAGGAATAGGCAGCACCTTCCTCAAAAAACTCCCATGGAGCAAATAGTAAAGTCAAGAATAAATGAATGGGATGCAATTAAACTAAAATTTTTTGCAAAGCTAAAGATCTAGTCAAGAGCATCATGAGAGAACCTACAGAATGAGTGAAAATCTTTGCCTGCTACAACTTGGACAGAGGGCTAATATCCAGAATATATAAGGAACTAAAGAAAGTAAACACCAAACTCACAAATAATCCAATCAATAAATGAGCTACAGATCTAAGAAGAAACTTCTCACCAGTGGAAGTCCAGAAAGCCCATAAATATATGAGGAAATGTTCTACATCATTAGTTATAAGGGAAATGCAAATCAAAACTTCAATGAGATACCACCTCACTCCTATTAGAGTGGCAAAAATGAAGAATACAAACAATCACAGATGCTGGAGGGGCTGTGGGAAAAGAGGAACTCTGTTACACTGTAAGGGGGACTGCAAACTGGTTCAGCCATTCTGGAAAGCAGTGTGGAGAATCCTCAAAAAATTATGGATGGAACCACCTTACGACCCAGCTATTCCACTCCTGGGTATTTTCCCAAAAGAGTTAGAATCAGCATATTATAGTGATGTGGCTCCCTCAATGTTTATAGCAGCTCAATTTATTATAGCTAGACTATGGAACCAACCCAGATGCCCCTCACTTGACGAGTGGATACAAAAACTTTGGTACATATATACAGTGGAATACTACTTGGCCATTAGAGAAAATGACATTATAGGTTTTGATATGAAATGGATGGAGATGGATAGAATTATGCTTAGTGAAGTACCCCAATCTCAGAGACTAAAGGGCCGAATGGTTTCTCTCATCTGTGGATGCTAGAATATATGGGGAAGCAGTAGGGTAAACGGCTAACCTAACAATACTTCAAATTGAATGACTCTCAGAGTAATAGGGGTATGGCTCCCTAGGATACTTGGAGGTGTAGTGAAGGGGATGGGGAGGGGGGTGTATGTATGCAGAACTCATAGGAGAGTGGAGATTGGGAATATGGGGGAACCTTCCCAGAATCCGATGTTATTCCTCCATGAGATACCCATTTAACGCATGAGTTCTTCTGGGGGAAACTGCAACAGGTGAAACCCAAGTTGGTCATCCATGTTTTGGCATTACCCCTGGATAACAAAGTATATATACTTTGATTACTGTTGGTTTGATAATGTTTTCCCCTCAATGGTATCTCTATATACTTCTAATAAAAAGATAAAAAATAAAAAAGTAGCTGAACCACTAAGTTGTTCAGACTTGAGAACTTTAGTTAAAACTTGGTGCTTTTTGTTTTTCTTCTCCTGAAGAGTAGGCATCCTAAAAGTAGAATGACTCAAATAAAAAAGAAAAATGGTAATGTAATGAATATTAAAGTCTGGGTTGCATATTGAGATTCACCAATCCAATGAGTTGAAAGAGGTTGTAGAAACTGATGATCTAAGTGATGCTGACCACAATCTTAGTTACTACTTAAACAAATGACACAAGTCTTTTGTTAAATTTCCTTAATGATTCAAAAAAACAGTTTGGGAGGAATTTTGGCCTATGTAGGATCTTTTTAAGTGGTTATTCATTTCTTCAAGATTTCTGTTAAGTACCCAAGCTTTAACTTGCAGAATTTCAGATCCTACCAGCCTCAAGGCCATCTAGATTCAAGGTAAAGATGTGGGATGTCAGGCTTTACATCTTGTGGACACTGAGATGGTAGGAATATAGGAAAAATTAATTTGTTGATCTTCAGACAGATTATTAAAGGAAACTAGGATAATTAAATTTTTTTAGGGACTGGCAATTTGGGCAAGATGATGTGATTTAGTCCAACTTTCTGGTAGACACTCAAATTTGTTTTATATATAAGGGTAGAACTTCAACAGGATTTCCATCAGGCAAGACAGGCTTTTCATGCCCATTAGCTACTGGCAATTTATAGGAAGGTACAAAATAGCTCAAAATTTCTGTGACAACAAAATAGCTCGGAATGAAAGAACCTGGTAACTCAGAAGGGTATACAGTAGATGATTCCTTGTTTGGCACTGAAACACAATATTTCTATGCAGGGTAACCCTTGTTTCATGAAGTAATTTCAAGGAAAGATTATTCCTGATCACAAAATAAAACTGTTAGCATTAGAGTGGTCGTGATTATATACACAGTGCGAAACAAGGATAGTAATTGATCAAATTGGCTTTCAATTTGCTTTGCTAGAAGTTTGCATTAAAAAATCTATGACTGTATCTTTAAAAGTCTAATTAAGGACTAAATATCTAGATAAGAACTAATATGGTGCAAGAACAATGTACTCCACAAAGATATCCACCTGGTGATACCAGAAATTGTGAATATGCTAATCACATGAGAAGGGGAAATTATGATTTCAGATGAAAGCAGGTTGATAATCAGCTGATCATAAAAGAGGGAGATATCCTAGATTATCCAGATATGCCCAATGTAATTGTAATAATTTTTAAATAGGGAAGAAAGACACATAAAAGAGCCCAAATTATGAGATGTGATAAGAAATTGATCTTTACTTGCTGACTTTGAAGAATGAGAAAGGTGGTCCTAAACCAAAGTAGGAAGGTATGTGTGTGTTTGGGGTAGAAGTGTGGGGTTGGGGTGAATTCTAGAAGCTTGAAAAGTTAAGGAAATTAATTCTCTCCTACAGTTTTCAGAAAGGAATATAGACATGTTGATACCTTGATTTTACCCCCATAAGATCAAATTTGGGTTTCTGAAGAATAGAACAGTGACATGATAAAATTGTATTTTTTAAGCTCTATAATCTGTTTTTATTTCTTATAGAAGCACAGGAAATTAACAAACTGGTAATCACTTGAAACATCTAAAAATGTGGAGGATGCTTCTCTTTTTAATGTTTCTAAAGTGTCCTAGTTTCCTTGTCTTGAAAGCAAGATCTCTTCCGTTTGCATCATTAAGTTTGGAAACTTTAGTTTCCTAAGAAGACTCTGATCATTGGCTCCATAAAGTCAATCTTAGGTCCTTAAAAATTGTTTACTCATACCTGATTATATGAACCTCACCCTCAAACATAATGTCCCAGGCAATGCTTACTTTGCATGTTTTTCCAATAATGTATTACTAAAAAGAAAGAATGAATATTAAGATATTTCCACAAAAATGAGAATATTCAATAAAATTTTCTGAATTCTGGAATTTTCATTCAGCGAGAAAAATAGATCATTTGTAACTGTTTAATTTCAGTTTATAAGAACACAGTTTACTAATTAAAAGTTATGCACTATAAATACTATTAAAGAAACAATAAGGAGATTGTATATATGTCTGGAAAACTGGTACAATAAACATTTAAAACATTTCAAATAAAAACCACAATAATTCTCCATCAATTGATGTGGTTTTATATAATTAATTCTCATTGTGATTGATTAGGTAAGCATTGCATGTGCTCATCCACCTTTTACTTAGCTTTCTAGAAATCCAATGGAATGGTTCTAAATCTCTATGCATTGCTTCTCAGAAGACTGTTTCCAAAGGTATCCTGCATGGTCCTTTTCCAAGGATCTCTGAAATCATTCTTCTTTGTGAAATATGAAGCTTATGTTCTGGCTTACAGTAAGTGCTTTCTGGGCAGAACCAGAATGGAACCCAAACTATCTGAAGATGATGAAAGATCTTAAAAATTTGTGGTTAATTTAACACGGATATTTTTTAAAACTGAAATATCCCATAAGAGCTCACTAAAAGAGTAATGCAAGTGAAAGAGAAATTTGTTCATGGGCAGCATGCAAACAAGATAAGAGTTAATTCAAAAATATTTTATGCAAAATATTTATAAACCTAATTCAGCCTATTTTTTAAAAATAATGAATATTGCATTTAACTAATAAAATGAATGAGCATAATAATTATAGAAAAAATCCTTCAATTATAACTTATAAATATCTGATATAGTATACTGCAAATAGTAAGGCTATGGTCAGAACACCAATAATCCAAAATATACTTTAAGTATGGAGTAGGTCCTAAAAATCTGTTTTAATAAATTTCCATATTTAAGTGATGCAAAACCTTATTGAAAACCAATTGACAGGGAGTTGTTCTATTCAAGTTAAGGAAGCAAAGTAATAAACAAGTTAATATTTCAAAAATCAAAAGAATTATGACTAAAATACTGTACTATCCTCTGGCAAAGCAAACACAGGACTCTGATAAACAGAAACATATCATAGATTTCAAGGAAAATGATCGATCTCTGGGAACTCATAACACAGCTTGTGTTCCTATAATTCATGTCTTTATACAAATGTAACCCAAGAAAGTCTAAGCATCTCTTCTAATTTGACAATTCTTCCCCTGCAAATCATCAATAGTAACATTAAATAAACCTAATTATTTCTTGTGGAAGAAAATATGCTTTGTGATTTTCCAGGAGCTTTCTGATATATCAAAAAGCAACATTGAGAAATATATAATTTATAATTGAATTTATTTAAAATTAATGAATATTTTAGAGCAATTTTAGGGTTACAGAAAAAATGAACGTTATTATGAAAAATTCATATGAACTCCTTTTCCAAGCCCCTCATTTTCCTCAGTTATTACATAGTCATTGGTGTGGTACATTTGGTAAAATTTATAAACAAATATTGATACATTATTAATGATTAATGTCCATAGTTTGCATCAGGATTCACTCTTTGCATTGTACAGTTGTATAAGTTTTCCAAATGCATGTTGGTATAATTTCACCCCTTAGAGTATCATCCTGAATAGTTTCAGTGCCTTAGAAGTCTCCTGTTCTCTGGCTATTGATCCCTTTTCCTCATTCCCGAGTCCTTAGCAATCGCTGATTTTTTATCATCTCTATAATTTTGCCTTTTTCAGACTGTCACACTTCTGGAATCATACAGTACTCTTTTAGACTGGCTTATTTCAGTTAACCATATTCACTCAAATTTTCTTTGTGTCTCTTAGTAGTTTGATAGTTCTTTTTAAACTTGAAGAATCACATTCCTTTGGATAGCTATTGTAGTTTAGTTTTTTTTTAATGAATTGATCTACTGAAGGATATCTTAGTTGTCTTCAAGTGGGGGCAATTATGAAAAAACTTACTGTAAGCATTTATGGATGGCTTTTTGTGTGGTCATACATTCTCAACACATTTGGAAACTACCAAGGAGTGCAACTGCTGGATCATATGGTATGAGTATGCAGGTTTTATAAAAATCTTACAAACTATTAAAGTGGCTGTACTTTTTTGCATTCCCACAAGAAATGATGAAATTTTCTGTCCTTCTCAAATTTTAATATTGTTCATGTTTTCGATTTCCCCAAATTACTCTTAGGATATTGAGATCTTTTTATATACTTACTAAATAACTGCATATCTTTTGTTTGGCATGTATGTTAAGATAATATTCCTGCTTTTTCATTAGGTAATTTTGTTGTTGTAGAGTTTTAAAAAATTTTTTGTTTGTTGATTTTGAAGACAAGACTTTCTTTTTTTATCAGACATGTGTTTTACAAACATTTTCTCCAAGTCTGTGGCTTGTCTTTTCATCATTTTCTTTACTTTATCTTTTATAGAACATAATTTAAAAATCTTTGTGGTGCTGGGATTTGAACACACTGCATCATGTAGGCTGGTTAAGTGCACCACTACTGAGCTGCACTGTTCTCCCAGCCCATACATTTGTCAATTTTAATGATATACAGCTTAAATTTTTCTCTCTCATTAATCAGGTTCTTTTTTTTTTTTTTTGAGAGAAAGACAGTGAGACAGAGAGAGACATATAGAGAGAATCAATTTTTGTTGAGTTTTTCACATGGCTTTCGTTGCTCTGACACTTAGTTGTATACGTGGGTGCTGGAGTTTGAACCCCTGTATATGTGCATGCCAGACAAGCACCTTAACCTCCAAGCCACCACTCCAGCCCCAATCATGCTTTCGTTTTTATGCCTAAAACCTAAGGTACAAACCCAAATTTCTTTTTTTTTCATTAGATGAATATGGAGTTACAATTGAGGAGGAATCATTATCAAAGCATCAATAACAAATGTATATTTACATAGTTAGCCAAGGCTGATGCCATGTCAAGGATGCCCCCCTTGGATTCCCCATGATTCTTGATTCCCCCGGAAGAACCCCTGTGTTAAATGGACATCTCATGGAGGTCAGAGATCCCCTTCTGAGATGATTCCCCCATATTCCCTCCCTCCAGTCTCCTAGATATCCTTCCTAATCCCTCCTCCCACCCTGCCCCTCTCCTTATGCCACCAGGTATCCTAGGCAATGATCACCCAGTTTGTGTAAAAATTCATACATTTTGAGGATATTATTAGCTTAACCATCTAACATATTGTTTCCAGATGTATTCTAGTTTCCACAAATGAGAGAAAATATTTGGCCCTTGAATCTCTGAGACTGGATACTTCACTTAGCATAATTTTTTCCTTCTCCATCCATTGGGCTGCAAAAGCCATAATATTATTTTCTCTAATGGCTGGGTAGTATTCCATTGTATAAATGTACCAAAGTTTTTGTATCCACTTGTTGAGAGAGGGGCATCTGGGTTGGTTCCATAGACTAGCTATAATAAATTGAGCTGCTATAAACATTGATGAAACCACATCTCTATAGTATGCTGATTCTAAGTCTTTTGGGAAAATACCCAGAGTGGAATAGCTGGATCATAAGGTGGTTCCAATCCTAATTTTTGAAGAGTCTCCACACTGCTTTCTAGAGTGGCTAAACTAGTTTTCAGTCCCACCAGCAGCGTGACAGTGTTCCTCTTTTCCCACAGCCCCTCCGGCATCTGTCATTGTTCCTATTCTTCATTTTTGCCATTCTAACAGGAGTAAGGTGAAATCTCACTGAAGTTTTGATTTGCATTTCTCTTATTGCTAATGATGTAGAGCATTTTCTCATATATTGGTGGGCTTTCTGAACTTCCTCTGGTGAGAAGTTTCTTTTTATATCTGTAGCCATTTTTTGATTGGATGATTTTTGGTTTTGGTGTTTAGTTGTTTTTGTTCTTTGTATATTCTGGATATTAGCCTTCTGTATCAGGTGTAGCAGGCAAAGATTTTCTCCCATTCTGTAGGTTCTCTCTTAACACTCTTGACTAATTCCTTAGCTGTGCAAAAGCTTTTTAGTTTAATTACATCCCATTCATTTATTCTTGACTTTACTACTTGTGCCATGAAAATTTTGTTAATGAAGGCGCTGCCGATTCCTATATCCTGTAATGTTGACCCTACTTCTTTTTCTAGTAAATTTAAAGTTGCTGGATTAATATCCAAGTCTTTGACCCATTTTGATTTAAATATTGTTCAGGGCAAAAGGTAAGGATCCAGCTTCAGTTGTCTACACATGGCTGTCTAAATTGTCCAGCACCATTTGTTGAACAGACTATCTTTCTTCCACACTATGTTTTTGCCCCGTTGATCAAATATCAAATAGTTAAAGGTATGGGGGTTCATCTCAGAATCCTCTATTCTATTCCATTAGTCTCCCATTCTGTTTTAATAACAATACCATGCTGTTTTTACTACTATGGCCCTGTAGTATAATTTTAGGTCAGGGATTGTGATATCCCCTACTTCTTCCTTCCTGCAGAGTAATGTTTTGCCTAATCTGGGTCTTCTGTTATTCCATAAAATCTTGAGAATTACTTTTTCTATATCCGTGAAGAATGCCATTGGTATCTTGATGAGGATTGCATTAAATCTGTATAGGGCTTTGGGTAGAATGGACATTTTTATTATATTTATACTACCTAACCATGAGCATGGAATGTTTTTCCATCTACTCAGGTCTTTTGTAATTTCTTTTTTTAGTGTTTTATAATTTTTGTTGTAGAAGTCATTAATGCCTTTGTAAGGTTCATGCCAAAGTATTTCATTTTTTTGGAGGAGATGGTGAATGGGAGCGATTTCCTGGTTTCTTCTTCTGCGGATTTGTTGCTGGAGTAAAGGAAAGCTAGTGACTTACTGGTGTTGATCTTGTAGCCAGCTACTTTGCTGAAATTACCTATAAGCTCTAGGAGTTTTCTGGTCGAGCTTATTGGGTCTTCTAGTTTATCATGTCATCAGCAAATAGAGATAACTTAACTTTTTCTTTTCCTATAGAAATTTCTTTTATTTCCTTGTCTTACCTGATAGCTCTGGGAAGGGTTTCAAGGACTATATTGAACAAGAGTGGTGAAAGTGGACAACCTTATCTTGTTCCTGAATTCAGTGGAAACACTTTCAGTTTTTCTTCATTGAGGATAATGTTGGCTATGGGTCTGTCACAAATGGATCTGACATAGTTAAAGTATCTTCCCTTGCTACCTATCTTCTCCAGAGTTTTGAGCATGAAGTGGTGTTGAATTTTATCAAAGGTCTTTTCTGTGTCAATTGAGATGATTATATGATTTTTGTTTTTATTTCTGTTTATGTGGTGAATTAGGTCGGTTTGGTGTTCTATAAGCTTCTTGAATGTGATATTCTGGGTCAATTGTAGGGTGAAGCAAGTTCTCATTTTTTATTTCACTTAAAAGATTGAATTCTTAATGCCTCTTGTTTGCTGTTCAGAGTTTTCATCCAGGCCAATGACTCTCAGATTATTTCTCCTCCTCTCATCAAATATTATTTGGAAGTTCTGGTCATGTATTGAAAGTTTCTTTTCTTGTGTATACTTTTTGATCTTGACATTGCTTAGCCTATCTTCATTATCTGATGTACATTCTTCAAGACCTAAAGTTCTATTTTCAGTGGAGTTTACTCTGGTGTTAGTATGTTCCAGTGAAGATTTGATTTGGTTGGCAAGGGGTCTGTTGATTTTGTTATAGGATCATAGAAGATAAAGTATAACAATAGTCAACTTCTCATCTTTGTGACAAAATACTTAAAATAAACAATTTAAAAGAGGGAAGATTTACTTTAGCTCAGATTTAGAGATGTTGTCCATTATCACCTGCCTCCATTGCTTCTGGGTCCATGGTGAGGGAGAACATTGGGGTTAGAAGCATGTAATGGAGCAAAGTGGCTTATCTCATGGTAAAGGGGAAGCAGAGAGATACACAGAAATAGGGAGCAGAGAGAAAGAGGACATGCTGGAACAAGATATATGCATTCTAGGGCACATACCCAGGGGTCTACTTCTTCCAGCTAGGCCTCTATAGTTCCCACCCCCTCCCAATTGCTCACTCAATTATGAATCCATCAATAATTTACTATATTGATGAAATCAGAGCTGTCATGATCCCATCCCACAAGCCCCATCTTTGCACATTGCTGCATTGGAGACCAAGTTTTCAATATGTGATCCTCTGGGAAACATTACAGATCCTAACCATAAAAGGAGACATTATCATTTTGAGAACTGTCATTTTATCAGAGAACATTCTAGTTTTGTATCAATATAATATTTGATATAATATTTGGTATCTCTTTTTGAAAATAAACCCAGCAGCAAACCTTTGCCATATTTGACCCTGAGAAAAGTTCCTTTCAGCAAACTTTCTATAGTTTTCTATATCCATACACATTTGTTATAATATAACTTTTGAAAGAAAAAAAGAATGTTGTAGTATGTTCTAGTATATCAATATATACTTTATGCTTTCTATATTTATAGTATATAATATAATCATATAACTATAATTCATTAATAATATACAACATAATACACAGAATTTTAGGAGTAGTCTACATAGTTTATGTTTACATATCTGTAAGACTTAAAACTAAGAAGCAAAATATCTAAGTCTAGTAGTACAATATTCTGAAGTGTTTCCCCTAAATGGTGTTCCAGTAGTTTCATAGTCTCAGGTCATTTAAGTTTTAATCTCTTTTGAAATCATATTTGTAATTAGTGAAAGATAAGGGTCTAATTTCATTCTTCTTCATGTGAGTAACGAATTTTTCCAGCACCAATTATTTCAGAGACTGTTATTTCCCGGTTGTATGGTTTTAGTTCCTTTGTCAAAATTAGTCTGTAACAAATGCCTAGGGGTATTTTAAGGCTCACTATTCTGTGTATTATTTTATGTGTCTGCTTTTATAAAAATTATGTGCTATTTTAGTTACTACTGCTTTGGCATGTATTTTGAAATCAGGTAATGTGATGTTTTTCTGTTTCATTCTTTTTGCTCCACATTACTTGGATGATTCATGGTCTTTTGTGGCTCTTTTTTTGATAGCAATCTTATCAAATCTGTAGATCATTTTGGTAGTTTGAATATTTAACAACATTATTTCCCCCATCCACTAACATGGAATATCCTTTCCATTTATTTTGTATCCTCTGATTTCTTTCATCAATGTTTTGTAGCTTTAATTATAGATATCACCTCCTTGGATAAATTTATTCATGGGTATTTTATTATCATTTTTTTAGCTGTTGTAAATGTAATTGTTTGATTGGTTTCTTTCTTGGATAGTTCTTGTTAATGTTTAGAAAATGCCACCAAGGGAGCTGAAGCGTTCGCTCAGCGTTTACTGTGCTTGCCTTGCATGTGCGAGTACTCAAGTTCAAACCCCAGCACCATGTACACAACAAAGTGTCAGAGGAATGAAAAACTAAATAAAAAATTGCTTCTCTCTTTCTTTCTCTTTAAAAAAAGAAAGAAGAAAATGCCACTGTTTTTTTTAATTTATTTTTTTCATTTGTTCTACATAGTCTTACATATTGGAGGGAATTGTTACATATTCATGCATACATGGATATTGACAAAGTAAATTAAGTCTGATCCTAATCCAAGATCTCCCTGCTTCCACTATTCCCTGCTTCCATGTCTCCTCTGCTTTACCCCCATTTTATAGATAGAAATAAACATAGACATGTGTATAAATTTTTGAATTTTCTAATTTTCTCTGCCCACCTGTGTATAGTTACTCTTCTCATTGGAGCAGAGGGTTCCCAGTTGCATCAATAACCTCCCTAAGCCCTCCTTCCAGCTGCATAATAACTCCCTAATCCCTCCCTCCTCTTTGACTTCCTCTCTTCTCCCCTCAGCTTGATAGCTAAGGTTCCCCTTGCTTATGTGAAAATTCACTTATATTGAGTTTATTTTTTGAGTTTAGTAAACTTTCAATCTGTTTTTA
>PVKS010048306.1:0-12490 GCA_004027875.1 Aplodontia rufa | reverse complement strand
GGAGGAGGAGGAGGAGATGGAGGAGGCGATGCAGGAGGAGGTGAGGACAAGAAGAAATCTATGAATTAGAGGCAGGTGTTTCCGACCTCGCTCAGGAAACAGGATCCAGGTGGCGAAGGGCGGCCTCTCGACGGTGACCGTGTAGTTGGTGACCCTGCACAGGGACAGGGTCTCGTATTCGCAGTAGGCGTCTTCTTCTGCCTGCGAAAGGCACAGTCGCTTGGAGACGGCTTGCACACAAACCGAGTCTCATATCAACATTTTTGATTTTTACAAGACGGTACAGAAGCTGATACAAAAACAGTTCCATTGAAAAGCGAATGGAGAAACTGCTCCCAGTGGCCCACACCTGCAATCTCAGAGACTGAGGAGGCTGAGGCAGGAGGATTGGAGGAGGCCAGCCTCAGCTACTTAGTGAGTCCCCAAGCAACTTAGGAAGTTGCCGTCTCAAAAGAAAATATAAAACATGCTGGGGATGTGGTTCAGGGGTTAAGCACCCCTGTGTTCAATCTGTTCTCCTCCTTCCCCTCCAAAATTAGAGGGTTCACTAGTTTTTTTTCTATCTTCCAAATTCGTATATGGAAACTCTAATCCCCCTTGTGGCTCTGTGTGCAGCTGGGATTTTACAGAGGAGACAGAGGCACAGAGAGGTCCTCAGGGTAGCCCTGACCCAACAGGAACGGGACCTTATAGGAAGAGCAGGTGAGGACACAGCCACACACAGAGGGTTGTCCCTGCGAGGACTTAGGGACAAAAAGATGTCTGCAAGAGAGAACTCTCAGGAAGGCCAACCCTGCCCAGCCTCCACGTCGGGCCTCCAGACTACACCTCAGCCCTCCAGCATCTACCTCCAGCCTCCAGCCTCCACCTCTAACCTCCAGCTTGGGAGCCTGATAGAGGGTAGTCGCTTCCACAATGACAGCCTCAGTGCTGATAAGAGACTTGTCCCCCGCCTCCACAGCTGGTAGAACAGCGTAGAACGTGCTGGTTTTGCTGCTGGACTTGGGCTTGGCCTCCGGCCTCTGCTGCGCCCTCACTAGGTGGAGTGGAAACAGAACTCGGCTCACCCACTGGATCTGGTCGGAGTCCTTGGTGCAGGAGATGTCAGACGCTTCTGTGTTCAGATCCCAGGTCAGCCTGCCCCTGTCCGGGTCCATCCTCACGTTCGTGATGGGCGGCTTCGCATCTGAGACAGTGGAGGCTGCAGTGAGGAGGCCCACGCGGGTCTTCAGCCCCAACCCATCCGCCAGCTGCGCTCCCAGCCCCCGTCCTCGGGTGCCACAAGGGCCACCTGCCAGGGAGAAGCCAGGAGCCGGGAACGGGGCGCAAGGGGCTCTGCGGAGCCGCGAGGGGAGCAGGGGCCTCGCTGAGCTCGGAACCCGCAGACCACGCGCAGCCCCTGCCTACCCTGCTCGGCCTCTGGCAGGCAGCAGACGGGAGACAGCAGCATCAGCAGCCGAACGGCGGCCATGGCGCCAGCAGCTCCCTGGGGACAGGGGACACCAGTCTGCAAAGGACGGGAGGTTAGACACGGTGGAGAGGCCAGGAGGACGCTGGGAGGAGGCTGGGCTCCTGAGGAACCTGGGGAGGAGGCTGGGCAGAGGCCAGATGAGGCTGGACTCCTGAAGAACGTGGGTGAGGAAGCTGGGAGGAGGCTGGGCTCCTGAGAAACCGGGGTAAGGAGGCTGGGAGGAGGCTGGGAAGAGGCTGGGCTCTTGAGGAACCTGGGTGGAGAGATCAGAGGAGGCTGGGCTACTGAGGAACTTGGGTGAGGAGGCTGGGAGGAGGCTGGGCTACTGAGGAACCTGGGTCAGGGGACTGGGTTCCTGAGGAACCTGGGTTAGGAGGCCAGTAATAGGCTGAGCTCCTTGGAGACCTGTGTGGGGAGGCTGGGAGGAGGCTGGGCTCCTGAAAAACCTGGGGGAGAAGGCTGGAAGGACGCTGAGCTCCTGAGGAACTTGGGTGGGGAGGCCAGAGGAGGCTGAGCTCTTTAGGGACATGTGTGGGGAGGAGGTTGGGAGGATTCTGGACTCCTTTGGAACATAGGTGGGGAGGCTGGGAGGAGGCTGGGCTCCTGAGGAACCTGGCTGGGGAGGCCAGAGGAGGCACTGAGCGTGTGCACGTGTGTGTCCGTCTGTGTGTCCGTCTGTGTGCGTCTGCCTGCCCTGGAGGCCTCGCAGCCTCTTGCCTGTTCGGAAGCTGGGAAAGCGGCTCCCGGAAGCCCCAGGAGGACAAAGCCCTGGCAGGAAGTTGAATCACGGCTGCAGCGAGCGCTGGAGCGAATTCCTCGCGGGACGCAGTTACGGGACGTGGCTGGCGAGGTCCTCAGCCAGGAATTCCCCCCAGTCCTCCTCCGCTCGCCAGCCTCCGTCTTGTCCGCCCGGTGCCAGCTCCGGGGTCTCCACCTGAGCCTCCGCCCGGCCTCCTCCCTGGGGAGTCCTCTAGTGTCAGCCTCCTTTCCACCCCAGCGGCCTCTGGGCTGAGATCCCGGCAGCCCAGACACAGAGCCCAATTCTCCCTGCTGGGGGAACCTCCGGTGCCCCAGGGGCCATCTCTGTGCCCTCGGGGTGGGGCACAAACCCTGCTTAGAGAATGCAGCTGAGGCTGCTGCCCTCAGACCCTGCCGGAAGCACCTGAGGTCCTCAGCAGCCAGAGATGAGGCCGGGGATGAAACCCAGACGTGTCCATCTGGGGACAGGGACGGCCCTCGGGGAGGATGTGCAGGAGGCAGTCGGTCTCTGCTTGGATAAACCAAGCTCTTGTGCGTACTGACGGCCTCATCTGGGACACACTTGTGCGAGACGCCTCTGGCCTTCAGGGAGCTCAAGGGTCTCGAAGGATAATTGCAGCTGAGGGGGCTGCCTCAGGCCACCCAGGGGTGCTTGAGCGGTGGACTCTATCACAGTCCTTCCTAATTTTTATTTTGAGACAGGGTCTCCTTAAACTGTGAAGGCTGGCGTCAAACTTGAGATCCTCCTGCCTCAGCCTCCCAGGTTGCTAGGATGACAGGTGTGAGCCACCACAGCTGGAAATCTGTTCCGAACATGGCGTTACCATGCCTTTTCTTTCTGTGCATGATAGTCTCAAGGTTCATCTACCTCTTAGTAGGTATGAGAGCTTGATCCCTTTTCACGGTTGAGTAATATTCCAGTGTGGACGAATCAAACGTGGTCCTCCACTGGGGGCAACTCTTGGAGTGTTTGCACGTTTGGGCTGTTGTGAATCCAGCCTCTGTGTGTGAGCTGCATCTCATGGGCCTTCGAGAACATCACGCATAGTGTAAGAGGTGAGGTCCCAGCTTCCAAAGCAGCTCCTGGCCTCACAGCCCTGGACCTCAATCCCCACCCAGGCTGCACCTGCGCCTCCTGTGTAGAAATGGAAATTGGAGCCAGGCAGGGCTGTTAACCTTCCCTGGCTTAAAAAGGTGGCAAAAGATCGAATTCATCGGAATCCGGCACCTGATTAGTCGGAAACCACCCTAACGGTATCACTTCCGCTTGGGATCCGGGAAGCAACTCCAGGGCATCCCCGTCTGGTATCCACTGCTGCCTGTGCATCCCGCCGTGTCCCAGTGTTCCTGTGGCCCTGGGAGGTCAGTGACTCTCTTTGTCCCAAACCAATGCCGGAGCCTCCAGCCTCCCACACGGGGCCTCTTACCTGCCAGTCCCAGGAAAGCTGGGCTCCTCCAGGGTCCCTGGCCTGGGCCTCTTTGTGCTTTACTGGAAAAGTCTCCACTCACAGCTCGGGAAGCCGCCTGCCCCTCGTGTCACCTGCAGGTGGGGTCCCGCCCGTCCCCGAGGGCCCCACGCGGTCCCCCAGCCTCTACTCCCAGGCAGGAGGCCTCGGGGCTCCGGGGCAGCGGCTCTCTCTTTCCAGACTCGCGTTTTGTGGTTCTCATTTCTTTCTCTGAGTTCCGCTTTGCGCATTTATAATTACTGCTCAGCACTCGCGGGTTGGGCAATTTCCTGCTGGATTAAGTGGAAACTGATTAGCGCGAATGACGGGGCTGGGCCGAGGGGCTCCTGGGCATTGTCCTGCTGCCCGATGTGCGGAGGTGACCGTGGCCGGGACCAGGGAGGGGCCCGGGTCTTCCTGCGGTTTCCTCCCAGAGATCCCCCAATTTTCCGTCCCAATGTGTCCTCTTTTTCTCTGTGCTCAGCAAAGCTGCTTCCAAAAGCCCCGTATCCAGCCTCCTCCTCGGCCTCCCTCCTGAACAGCAGCCCAAGCCTCCACTCCGCTAAGCCTGCAGTGAGGGGCGGATGCTCGCTCCACCAACCTGGTGGCTCGGAACCAGACCTTGTGTGGAATCAGGGTCTCTGCACATGGAATCAGTGCAGGATCCTGAGCTGAGCTCCTCCCGGAGCAGGGTGGCCCTCAATGCAATGCCAGTGTCCTCTCAGGGACAGAGGAGGAGATGGAGGCAGAGGCTGGAATGATGAGGCCACCACTAAGGGAGGCCTGGAGCCCCAGGAGCTTGGAGAGGCAAGAAGGAGCCTCGCTGGAGGCTGTGGAGGCAGCGCAGCCCTGGGACTCCTGCTTTCAGCCTCCTGCTCTCAGCCTCCCGCTCTCCAGGGCTGGGACAGCGTGGACTTCCGTGATTTTGAGTCAGTTCCTCAGGGAACACCAGGAAACGACTGCACTCAGCGAGCCCCATGGATTGTGTGCCTTGCTGGCCGGAGGGAGGTGGTCGCTGTCCCTTCCTCCAAGAGAACAGGGTCTCCGCTCCGTGCTGCCTCCTCATCTGCTTAAGCAGTGAGCAGTTCCCCCCCACGCAGCTTAGGTTGTGCCAGGGCTACCGGCCGAGCAGGGTGCTTTCCCGGGTCCCTTGTGGCCTGCGACCCTCAGTAACGGGGACTCCCAGGGGATGGCTTGAGAAGGAGGCCACTGGGCCTCACCACTGCAGATGGAGGTCTTGCATTCCTGGACGGGTGCTGATGTCCCCGAGTCAGGAGCACAGGAAGCCACAGCAGCTCCAGGTGCGACCTTTCCACCCTGCTCCTGGACACAGCTGGGCAGGGTGGGGCATGGGCTGAGCGGGGTGGAGCAGGGGTGGAACTGGGGCGGGGCAGGGGCGGGCATGGGCGGGGCTGGGGGGGGGGGGGGGGGGGGGGGGGGGGGGGGGGGGGGGCGGGGCAGGGGTGGAGGAAGGGAAACCGGGGTGCAGGGGCGAGGCCAGACTGCGCTTGGGCAGCAGCGAGGGGCGCTCTGGATATGCGGAGGCCGGGCTCTTCTCAGGGAGGCTGGGCTCTCTGGGGGAGGCCAGGTTCTTCTGGGGGAGGCCTTTTCAACAGCCCTCAGGTGCACAGACGCTTCCATAAGGAGTGGCCAGACCCAGGAGGCTGCCAGAGTGCTCTCAGGGACCAGGACAAGCACCGTAGACATGGGCGGAAGGGGCTTTGATCCCCTCCTTCCTCTTCTGGTTTGTTCAATACTAGAGATTGAACCCAGGGCTGCTGTACCACTGAGCCACATCCCCAGCCCGTTTTTATTTTACATTTTGATACAGGCTTTTGCTAACTTTCGGAGGCTAGCCTCCACCTAATGATCCTCCTGCCTCAGCCTCCATAGTGGCTGGTATTACAAGCGAGCTGCTATGGCCTGGCTTCAGCCGTCCATCTCCACTTTACAGACGGAGACACCGAGGCTGAAATGGGGACAAAACCGCTGGGAACTCCCCAGGGGAAAAAAACCAGGGTCAAGTTCAGGCCCTCGTGGTGGCCAAAGTCCCCACCCAGCAGTCACGTCCCTGCCTGGCTCCTGGGCCAAACCATGGGCACATCTCCTTCCTGGGTCTCCACCCACCCTCCCAGGCCCAGGTCAACCTAGGGGAATTTGTCTTTGGGAATGAGATGGCAGGGGGTGAGGGACCACAGGGAACAGGAACGAGGAAACAGGAAGGGGCTATTTTTGAACTGAGGTCGCAGTGCAGCTGGGTTGCGGGGAACCCAAAATAACGCCCTTTCGACAGGGCCCACCGTGCACCTGCGCACGCTTGGGAGCCGAGCTGGCTCTCTGGGAGGCCATGGAGTCCCCGCTGGAAGGAATGACCTGGACTCAGCAGCTTCAGCAACAGCAAGCAGCAGGCCAATAGGTCCATGGATTCCAGGGAACACACAGAGCCCACCCATCATCAGGACAGCTTCGGTGACATGGGGACACATCGCACTTCCATGTGACATCCTTGCAAAGTGCTCCACCCTGAAACTGCATCCCCAGTCCCTTCCATTTTTAAATTTTGCTAAATTGCGGAGGCTGGCCTCCAACGTTCGGTCCTCCTGCCTCAGCCTCCCAAGTCTGTAGGATTTCAGCTGTGCATCACCTGTCCTGGCTCAATATATCATATATTATACAGGATATATTATTTCTTTTTGTTTTCTACTGGGAATTGAATCCAGGAGCGCATTATCCCTGAACCACATCCTCAGCCCTTTTTATATTTTATTTTGGTGATGGTCTTGCTAAGTTGCTGAGGCTGGCTTTGAACTTGTGATCCTCCTGTCTCAGCCTCCTGAGCCTCTGGGATTATAGGTGTGTACTACTGAGCCTGGCTGTGTTTAAATCTGTTTTCTACACTTTACTGTGCGACGCTGCTCTGTTTACACATTGACTCGGGATGGATTGCTACTCCTAGCACAATTTTGCTGTTACTGGAGATTGAACCCAGGGTAGGCACCAGCTCTAAATCTCAGCCATCGTTTATAATCCTGCTATAAATCACCAGATCGTCTACGGCCTGTATTACATAGAATGCTATAGAGTGGGGTTGTATTTGCATAATCTGCATAAAGGGATTTGATTTGCATAAAGCTGGGTCGAATTTACATAAAGCTGGATCTAATTTGCATAAAGCAGGATACGAGCTGCATATACACTATATGATTTGCATAAAGCTGAATAAAATTTGCAGAAAGCTGGGTTGAATTTGCATAAAGGTGGATATAATTTGCTTAAGAGGATCTAATTTGCATAAAACTGGTTTTGTTTTGCATAATTTAGAATTTGATTTGCATAAAGCAGTATCGAATTTCCATAAAGCTGTATTGAATTTGCGTAAAGCTGGATCGAATTTGAATAAGGATAACATTTGCATAAGAGAGATCCAATTTGCATAAAGTGGGGTTGGCTTGCATAACTCAGGACTTGATTTGCATAAACTTGTATCTAATTTGCATAAAGCAGGATACGAGCTGCATAAACATGATCTGGTTTGCGTAAAGCTGGATCGAATTTGCATAACATGATCGAATTTGCGTAAAGCGGGATTTATTTTGCATAACGTAGGACTTGATTTGCATAAAGCAGGATCGAATTTCCATAAGAGGGATCAACTTTGCATAAGAGGGATTGAATTTACATAAAGTGGGATTGGCGTTGCAGAACGCAGGACTCGATTTGCATAAAATTGTATTTAATTTGCATGAACGGGGTGGGTTCGCATGAGGGTGGCTTGGATTTGCGTAAAGCTAGACTGGGTTTGCGATCCCGGCGGAGGAGCTGGGCCACTCATGAGCGCCTCTGCTCGGAGTCGCAGGCGAGCGTCTGGGGGCTCCCGGGCTCTGGGTGGGAGCAACCGGGCCTCCGGAACCCAGTGTTCAGCCAAGGACAGGAGAGGCCGGTGCTCAGCAGAGGAGGAAGCAGATGTGTGGAATCAGGGTCTCTGCAGATGGAATCGGTGCAGGATCCTGAGCTGAGCTCCTCCTGCAGCAGGGTGGCCCTCGATGCAATGCCAGTGTCCTCACAAGGACAGAGGAGGAGATGGACGCAGAGGCTGGAGTGAGGAGGCCACCAGTAAGGGAGGCCTGGAGCCCCAGGAGCTGGGAGAGGCAAGAAGGAGCCTCTCTGGAGGCTGTGGAGGCCGCGCAGCCCTGAGACTCTGCTCTGAGCCTCCTGCCCTCCGCAGCGTGGCTTCCTGTGTTGCAATTCACCCGCGTGGTGATCTTTTCTTTCCGTAGCTCCGTTTGCCCCTCTGATAACTTTGCTGGTCTTCTCTGCCCAGGACCTGGCCTCTCTCCCGCCGTCCGCCCTGGGTTCCTCCCCGCAGTCCGGGGACTCAGGCTCCGGTGCATCCTTTCTTCTGCAGCTGGATCACTTCCTCCAATCTGCGGTCTCTTGGCCTCACCTCGGCCTCCTCTCGGGTTCTGGTTTTCAATTTCCATCTGCGCTTCCTCCACGAGCGGCTGTCCTGCTTCTAAGCTCATCCCAGGGCAGCACCTTGACTCCCACAAACACTGATCTCCCTAATCTCAGCACTGCGCCACCCCGACCCGTTATCAGCACCGGCAGCTGGAGGCCGGGCCTCCTCGAGGTTGCGACAGGGTCTCTGGGGTCTGTGGCTCCGGGACTCCAGCTGGCGGCAGCGATAGCCGGTGGTTCCTTAACCGGGGGAACGACGGTGTTTTTTGGTTTTGTCCCACAAAGGAAGTTTTGAAACTGGCTGGCTGTTGGCCTCTGATTATCTCTGCCCCGCTTGGCACCATGTTTTCAAATGAAAATCTCTTCAATCAGCAGCCATCCCCTTTTAGAAAACAAGTCTTTCTGTCTTTATTTTTTGGTACTGGAGATGGAGGCCAGGGCTGCTTTATCCCTGAGGGACACCTCCATCCTTTTTTACTTACTTATTATTTTTTTTTTATTTTGACACATGCTGAGGCTGGCCTCCAACGTGCCATCCTCCTGCCTCAGCCTCCACAGCCGCTGGGATTACAGGCGCCCTCAGGATGAATGGGGCCACCACAACCAGAAACTGCAAAATGCACAGGGAAAGAGTCTCCTCCTCCTCCTTCCGTCTCTGAACCCGGACTCTCTTTCCCACGTGAACTTCCGTGCAGGATTCCTGGCGTTGGAGGTCGGACCTCCTCCCAGGGGGTTCCAGTCCCTGCGTAGAGCCTCCATATTCAGTGACCTTGACGGGTTATTTTTCTTTTGCGTCGCTGGGGACTCGTGCTGTTGCCAGGCCACTGTTTTCCCACCCCAGCCCGAATCACGTTTGCGGTCTTCTCCCAAATGTGCGGTGGAGGCCGAGGCTGCAACCGCCACTCGCGTCGCTCGCTCCGGTCTTTAGAATCTGCGCTGCTGTCCTCGCGGTGGATCTGGTCCTCAGTGCAGGACCCTGAGGCAGACAGCAGGGACTCAGCCTCATCCCTCACCTTCCCAGGCTGCAGAGCAACCCGCCCTGCACCCGGAGGCCGGGGAGGCCTCGCACCCTGAGGACCCCGAAGCCCTGCATCCTGAGGACCCCCGGGCTTAGGGTGGCTTCGGGCCCGGCAGATTCTGCCTCTCGGGGCGTCTGTGTCAGCACCCCGGCCTGCGAAACAAGCGTCACCCCCGGGTTTCGTCTCGGGCGTTGCAAACGAAGCCAGAAAACGTTCAGAAGTCGCACAAAGTCACACTGCAAAGCTCCCTTGGGAGAGACGGTTTATGGGACACGAAGGTGGCACCCGACTGGCATTTCTCTGCTGGTCCTCGGGCAAAGTACCTTGTCTCCTCCACCGCCATGACTTCCTCCGGCTCCTGTGGATCTGCTGCAGGATGGGCCTCTACCCAGGTGATCTAGGAGGGGGAAGAAATCACACAAGTGGGATGGTCCACAAGGGACCCTCTGTTGTCTTCCCAAGATGAGGACATCGGTGAAGACCAGCAGGGTCCACCCAGGTGTCCATCGATGGCTGAAGGCACACACAGCAGCCTTCAACCACATGGTGGAATATTACGCAGTCATGAAAAAGAATGAACTCTGTGGCCTCCTACTATGTGGGTAGACCTGGAACACAGGATGGTGAGGGAGAGAAGCTAAACACAGAAATCCACCTAGTGTGTGATTTTAGGACAGGAAATTGGGGTGGCCCTCAACACCATGACAGTACCTCACAAGAGGCACAGAGATAGAGGAGGACATGTGGAAATGGAGGCAGAGACCAGGATCAGGGAGCCACCAGCCCAGGGATGCCAGGGGCCCTGGGAGCTGGGAAAGGTAGGAGGGAGCCTCCCTGGAGGCAGTGGAGGGACCACAGCTCGGGGACACCTGGAGTCCTGGGAGCTGGAAGAGGCAGGAAGGAGCCTCCCTGGAGGCTGTGGAGGGAGCCTCCGTGGAGGCTGTGGAGGGAGCTCACCTCCTGGCTGCACATAATGACCTCGGTGACTTCTCTTTTCACCTCCGGGATGGGAGGACACAGCCGCTGGCACAGTGAGTACCTGGTGACAGGAGGGGACATACCAGTTCACCCAGCAGCTGGAACCACTGGCAGGACTGGGTGCTCACCGAGCACCGCAGCCCCTGGAATCATGGGCTGGCCTGGGCCTGGGGTGCTGGCCGGGTGCTGGCCAAGGGCGCAGTCTCCTTGCAGGGAGCCGGGGCGGCTGCAGAGCTTTCAGAGACCACACGGGCGCTGGCGGCTCGGGTGATAATTCTGGGCTGCACAACTGCAGAGGAACGGGGAGCCCCGCGCAGGACGGGGGGGAAATGTGGACTAGGAGGGGACCTCGGGGACCTGAGAGCCACCAACCTGCGGACATCACTCAGGCACACGGGAAAGGTGTCTCGGGGTCCGAGCGACCCAGGGCCCTCTAGAGACTCAGGACTGCGCATGCTCCTCCGGGACGAAGAGCGACTGAGTTCTAAGCACCCAGGACTGCGCATGCTCCTCCAGGCGTAAGGAACACTGAGCTCTAAGCACCCAGGACTGTGCATGTCCTCCAGGACTAATCTAGGGCTCTAACCACTCAGGATTGCGCATGCTCCTCCAGGCGTAAGGAACACTGAGTTCTAAGCACCCAGGACTGTGCATGCCCCTCCAGGACGAATGACGACTGAGCTCTAAGTACCCAGGACTGCGCATGCCCCTCCAGGACAAAGGACAACTGAGCTCTAAGCACCCAGGACTGCTCATGTCCTCCAGGACTAAGGACCGGGGCTGTACGCAGCAGGTGTGCGCGTGTCCTGCTCCGAGTCCTGCACTGCAGCGCGTCTTCGCGGTGCAGATCCCGGCTTCGCGCGGATCCCTGGGCGCCGAGCGAGCGGGCAGCGCGGGGTCCGGGCCGGGTTTTCCCGCCCGCTGAGGTCTCGGCGTGCGCGGCTGCACAGCGCCCCCAGCGGAAGACCGCGGAATTGCAGGCGCTGCCTCTGCGCTCCCGCAGGGGGAAATGGAGATCTGCAGAATTTTGTGGGTTTTTTTTTTGCAACGTTCAGGATGCAGCCCCAGCCCTGGGAAATGCACTTTTCCAGGGAGAAAGCGTCACCTTTTGCAGACGACCATGAGGACCGCGGCGGACAGGGCGGCTGCCCCCACCACCAGCGGAACCAGGGTCCCAGGGCTGCTCCTATAGCCTCCTTCCTGGAAGCCTGGTGGGGAAGAAGAGCAAAGGGTCAGGAAGGACCACAAGGCCGGGTCATGATCATCGCACCCCTGATATCTGGTGGCCATCGTTGCTGGCAGGAAGCAGAGCAGAGTATTTTACAACACACACAGTGGGAGCAGGGAGAGCCAGGAAGGAGCCTCCCTGGAGGCTGTGGAGGCCACGCAGCCCTGGGACTCCTATTCTCAGCCTCCTGCCCTCCAGGGCCGGTTGAGGATAAATTTCTGAAGCTGTGAGGCCCTGGCTTGTGGTCACTTCTGACAGCGGACTCTAATTGAACGTGCACTTGTGGGCACAAGACCAGCATCCGCAGCCTGGGCCTTGACCACAGCACTCTCGGGAGCCTCCCTTGGCGTCCGCATGGACCCCGCAGCCACCCCACACCCTGATGGGCAGGTGCCACCCCTTGGCACTCGGTCTGCACCTGTCCAGAAGCCTGGGTGGACACATCCCTAGAGGTGGTGGGGAGCTGGGCACTTACCAAAGTGCACGGTGTCAGTCCAATCGCTCCAGATGTCATTGCGCTGGTACCTCACCCTCATGCGCACGGTGTTTTCCGATTTCGAGTCAGAACTCGGTAGCACGTACACGTTTTCGTCTTGTCCGTTTTGGAAAACCTTTAGATGGACAAAGCACGGAGTATTGGTGAGCCAGGCTGAATCAGGTGTTGGTGAGCCAGGCTAAATCAGGTGTTGGTGAGCCAGGCTAAATCAGGTGTTGGTGAGCCAGGCTAAATCAGGCATCAGGGAAAAAGAAGGCAGGGAGACATAACTGTCACCAGCCTCCAACATCCTTGGACACCTGACACCTGGACTGGATGGGACTTGCATATGGTGCTCCCTCCCTCTGAGGCCACAGGGCATGCACATCTCCAAAGAAAAGGACAATGGGGACCCGGTCCTTGGAAGATGCTTCCAAGTCCTTCACAGCCTGCGGCAGGGGCTGCTTTTCCCAATGTGGGGCAGTGTCCCCGATTTCACTGGGAAGTGGCACGGTACAGTTCCGCAGGTTGAGCACCCGGGGACACCACTGAGTTTGTAGGGACCCCGCGTGGCGTGTCCGTCACGGGCAGGGCAGCCTTCGGAAGGAGCAGGAAGGGTTCACGCGCAGCCTGCACCAGGCCACCCGTCCCTCCACG
>PVKS010048305.1:0-12460 GCA_004027875.1 Aplodontia rufa | reverse complement strand
CTCACAAAAAATCCAATCGATAAATGGGCTAAAGAACTTAAAAGAAACTTCTCTCCAGTCGAAGTTCAGAAAGCCCATAAATATATGAGAAAATGCTCTACATCATTAGCTATAAGAGAAATGCAAATCAAAACTTCAATGAGATACCACCTCACTCCTGTTAGAGTGGCAAAAATGAAAAATACAAACAACGACAGATCCTGGAGGGGCTGTGGGAAAAGAGGAACACTTCTATACTGCTGGTGGGACTGCAAACTGGTTCAGCCACTATGGAAAGCAGTATGGAGAATCCTCAAAAAATTAAGGATGGAACCACCTTACGACCCAGCTATCCCACTCCTGGGAATTTTCCCAAAAGATTTAGAATCAGCGTATTATAGCGATGTGGCTTCATCAATGTTTATAGCAGCTCAATTTACTGTAGCTAGATTATGGAACCAACCCAGATGTGCACCTCACTTGATGAGTGGATACAAAAGCTTTGGTTCATATATACTATGGAATACTACTCGGCCATCAGAGAAGATGATATTATAGCTTTCGAAGTCAAATGGATGGAGATGGACAGAATTATGCTTAGTGAAGTCTCCCAAGCTCAGAGACTTAAGGGCCGAATGGTTTCTCTCATCTGCTGATACTAGAATTTATGTTGAAGCAGTAGGACAGACGGCTGACCTAACAAAGCCTCAAATTGAATGACTTTCAGTGCAACAGGGGTGAAAGCTCCCTAGGTAACTTGGAGGTGGAGGGAAGGGGATGGGGAGGGGGGAGGGTATATGAAGAACTCATAGGAGTCGGGTGATGGGGAAGATGGGGGAACCATTCCAGAAGCCGATGTTATTCCTACACTAGATACTCATTTAACACATGAGTTCTTCTGGGGGAAACTGCAATAGATGAAACCCATAGTAGCTTATCTATGTGTTAGCATTACCCCTGGTTATCAAACTTTATACACATTGATTGCTACAGTTTTGACAATGTTTCCCCCTCATCTGTATCCTGTATCGCAATATACTTCTAATAAAGGTGGAAAAAAAAAACAATTGAGATGGCTCCTTTTTTCATCCTTTAGTTGGGGATGAAGCTAATTAGAGTCTTAAAAAAATAAAGATGAAAGTTTAGAGTAGAAAAAGAACTAAATCAATGGAAAGAGTATTATTCAACAACTCTTTCCTACTTGAGATAATATCAAATAATAGCGATCAGAGGCTGTCTGTGTTGTTTAAATTTGCTGGAGAGAGAAAGAGGGAGAGCCCAGACATTTCTAACTTCAAATTTCAACATACCCAGTTCCTAGCTGTGTGACCATGAAGTTTCTTTGTACCCAAGATCAGACACTTTCATAAGGTTCCTGTCCCCCAGTTCCATGGATCTCTTCCACTGCCTTTACACATTGGGTCAAGTGAAAATCAAGAATGTAGAATAAATTTCCCAAGTACCAAGCATTGTGCCAGGCATCTGTATGCCTCAGTAGCTAAGAAGACACATCAGGCCTTATAGAAGGAGGATGCTGCTGCTGCTGCTGCTGCTGCTGCTGCTGCTGCTGCTGCTGCTGCTGCTGCTGCTGCTGCTGCTGCGGTGGCCCCACTCCTGAGCCTGGCCAAGTCTCTGTGTAACTTTTCAGCTCAGCCACTTCTTGTGACCATGTTCACACCTGGATAACTGGGGCAGCTGGATCACACTGTTCCTGTGAGATCAACATGGCCTTCTTCAGTGCTGCCATTGTGAGCCACACTCTGTTCACAAGCCTGGCCAACGTGGTGGGTTGCTGGAGGTCATCTCCATAAGAAGCAACTAAATTTTTTGTATCAAAATAATTTGTTTGGCACCTCCACTGTTCACAGATGAGAACATTAACTCTCACCCCTGCCCTCATACACACATACACACATCTCTCTCTGACTTGTACAAATTTATGGGTCAGTAGGGCCTGACAGATGGCTGTGAATTGCATTCCAGTGCTAGTGGGGATGTTCCCACTTTTACCAGAAGGTGAGCTGTACTTAGACCATTCAGAATTTTAGTTAAATTGTGTCTACTAAAAAAAAAAGACTAAAGAAATTTAAAGGAAGGCAAGAAATTTCATTGAATAGTGCCATGCGATCAATATCCACATTACTGTTCAGAGTGTAAATATCTTTGCCCTCAGAGTCATTTGTAGGTGCTACTGATTTGTAAGCTGGCCCACTTCACCTAGGGGCAATGAATAAAGAGGGCCAACTATCCATGCCTGAAACTTACAGAACTTGTGCCTGTAAGTTATAATGCAATGCTTCAAGTGTTAAATGGAGCACTGTTGCTTATTTTATTCCTTAAATCACACACTATGCTACAAGTATAAAATTGACAGAGTGACGTTAGTTATTTCGTTCTCCAGAATGGAAATTTATTTCAGTTAATATTTTCAGGAACCATAAAGTTGTAAAAAAAAAAAAACCATCAACTTTCATGATCAGAAATGCTTGTTCGCGTTGGTGGTATGGTGGTGAGCATAGCTGCCTTCCAGAAATGCTTGTTAATGGGCTGGAGCTGTGGCTCAGTGGTTATGGCACTTGCCTGGCAAGCATGAGGACATGAGTTCAAACCCCAGCACCAGGTACACAACAAAGTGTGTGAGGAATGAAAGTCACATGAAAACTAAATATGCTTCAGCCCCAGATATGATTCTCCATAGGAAGCCAAAAGGTCAGTTTTCTCTTGGACACTGGCTTTAGCCTTTCTGTACTGGTTTTTTCCTTGGATCCCACTCCTCTAATGCTGTGACAGTGCAAGGAGTGTCTGGAGGGCCTGTAACTAGAAACATGACTCTCCCCCTAAGCTGTAAATGGGACAGGATGATGTTTCCTCATGCATTCCTGATAGTCCCAGAGTGGCCTATCTCTTATTAGGGAGAGATTTACTTTCAAAGATTCAGGCTTCTGTTATGATAAACCTAGAGCCCCTGGGACCACTATCCTTGCCTCTAATAAAATGTGATATACACCCTAAAGTATAGGCCACTAAAGGCAGAATTGGGCAAGCCAAAAAAAAATTGCAGTTCAGTTTAATTATCTCTAAAGGATCCCTCTGCCTTTCCAAACCAAAGGCAGTAACATGCCTATTTTAGGAATCTGAAAACCAAATGGGGAATGACATCTACTCTAAGGCCTTAAGGTAATTAGTGAAGCAGAAATTCCCTTCCACTCTATGATGCCCAATTCTATACTCTCTCATTTGAGATCCTCCCTAATGCTACATAGTTTACTGCATTAGATGCCTTTTTCTGAACATCTCTAGACTCACAATCCCCATACGTGTTTGTCTTTGAGAAGCCAAATAACAGGCATTTTTCTCTCTCTTAGACTAAAAGTTAATTTTCATTCTGACATAATTTTTAATATCTTAGTTCAGCTAATTCATTCCAAGTTAAAATCTGTTGCACTCTTGATGGTGATGAAGATGGAGCCACCCATGTGCACTCCAGAGGGTCTTTATTATGGACCTCTTAATTGACCTGAACATTCTTAGAAGGAAACTCACACTGCTTGACCCTCTTCTCCCTCTCTCAGCCTGAAGTAGAACGGTCATCACCTAATTTCCCTTTTTACAGTAGGAAAGGTCTCCTTAAATAGAGGACAGAATGAGACAGGGGGAAAAGTTAGGCAGTGACAGTAGTTAGAATGTTCAAGTCAATCAATGGAAAACCAGTTCTTTTTCTTTTAAGATAAATTTGATATTCTCCAATGCTATTAAGGGTCTGGCAAGGTGAATCCAGATACAGCCACTTCTTCTGCTAAGGAAGGCACCACATTCTTTTTACTGTTGCCCAACACACAAACCAAAGATTGGACCCAACCAGAATTTCCTATGCTCATATGAGTCCTAGGTTTGGGGGAAAGGAGAGCATAACCAATTGAAAGGAGAACATCCTATGAAAAGGGTTAACCTAACTGCCTCTTCAGCTCTATACCCTTCTCCCCCTCTTGGGGAAGTCTACTCCTTGCCCTAAGCTTTGCTTTCTATTATTTTCCTAAAATAAAGTCTGTCTACTATGTTTGCCTCGGGCCTCTTGGTTTCATTCTTTGTCACTGGGGGATATGAACACGACTTCCACCAAACAGGCATCACTACTTCACATTTTTAAATACTTGGCATACTAAGAAGAATTTTGAAAAAACTGAAGAACTTTGTAACAAAACTTCTTCTATTATAAAGTACTTTGTACATGCAAAAAAAATGTGATTTGTAATCACCAAAGTATTTTGTAACCCATGGTGTAGTTTGTAAACCAAGGCATTTGTAATCTAAAAAGTGGTTTTGCAGGTGGCCAAGTGTCTTCCCATGTGCCAGGCACTGCAGGAGACCTTACTGTTGTTATGGCCAGTTAGAATAGCATTCCCTTTCACCCCATCTAAAGTCCCAAAATGACCACCTTGGCCACCAAGAAATCCTGATTCTCAATAGCTCCAGCCACCTGAGGAAAAAGAGGTGATTAAAGAAGAAAGCATAACACTGGTGCCCACTTTATTCACAGAAAGAGTGGAAAAGTGTGCTTGTCATGCTGACTCTTGCTTTCTGAGATGAACTTCCAGAGTTTGTGCAGATCCCGTACTAATCATCCAGAGTAAGAACCAATATTCCCATCCTCCCCTCTCCAGACACCTGGCCAAATTACATTTCCCCTCTCGCTGTGAAGTTTCACAGTCATGTACTATGGTTTGGGTATTGGTTTGGGTGCTTCCCAAAGGCCAAGGGTGTAAGTCTAAGTACTCGGGGTGGCACTATTGTGAGGTAGAAAGGAAGGGCCTTTAAGAGAGGAGACCTTGGGAGAGGTCCTTAAGTCACTGGGGATCTGCACCTGAAGGTGGTTGTGCAATACAGTCTGCCCTCTGCCCCTCTTTCTCTGCTTCCTGACTCAAGATGTGACCTTATGCACCCCTACAATGATGTGCCACCACCCATCATCCTCCCCAGAAGTGAGCCAACGTAGTCTCCATGACTTTAAATCTCCGAAGTGTGAAATAAATAAACACTTCTGTTCATAAATTATTTGCCACCGTTAGTATCTTGGAACAGCACAGGGAGCTCTGTGGCATCCTGGTCAAAAAGAGGAAGAGCCCGGAGTGGGCCAAGCTCTCAGCAGACAGATACATTTTCCTGGGGACATCAGAGAGGTTGTTATTAAGGGGTGCCTTGGAGAGCACCCAGTTGCCCCACCCCTCTCTCTCTGAATATTTGCATGCTAATTTACATAGATTTACATTGAAAACACTTCTGTTCCTGTTCTTGTCCTCCATACAAGCAACATGAGTATGTGTGTCCCTCTCTGTTCCACCTAATCTCAGTCTGTCTTATACTATCTCCTCAGTATCTCCTGGTCTCTTGTTTTAGCCTCTGTCACATTTTCTGTCTCTGGTTAGGTATATTATCAACTAAACCTGTTTACGAGAAAATGTGAAGATCATGAAAGACCTCCTCTAATGTGTCCTATGTGAGGTAGCAAGAGGGAGTAGAGGGGAGCTGAGACCTCCGAGGCCCTCTCCTAGACTGACATTCAGCAGGAAGGCTGCAGAGCTGTACTGGCTGTTGGAATATCTAGCTACTTCTAAAGGAGTTAATATACAACTTCTGCTCAAAGCTTCTGATCTGGCTCTCCATGATCCCTCCCTGAGGTTCAGAGGCCCTCTGCCAGTCAGCAGCTAACTTCCCAGTAAACCTCACAGATTTTATTCCAGCAGCACCAATGTAGACAGTTCTGATTGGCTAATGGCTGTGTCATGTTTTTAAGTATATTCACTGGCACTCCTGACCACTCTCACTCCACCATTCTCACTCTCAGATGCTCGAATCACATTCTTCAGCAAGGTGGGCTCAACCACTGCAAAAGAATCCCCTCCAGATGAAGCCTTGATTTCCACTTGTGTCCATGATATAACAAACAGTGAGCAGCAACCGTGTCCCTGGCCTGGGTCTTAATTTGGGCTGCACCCTATTGACTGCAGCCTCTGTAAAAAAAAGAAAAGGAGCCCAGACAGCTACCTCTTGGAGCACCATAAATTGCATAATCCTTCATGAATATTCACGGCACGTCTCAGGGTGCATTAAACATATCTGTCACTTTGAACTTTAATAGGACTTGTTTTGGCCAACGAAGGGTGTGGTAAATTGATGTGTTGTGATTTCTTCCTTGATTTTGCACATGTCAGGATAGAGTCCCCATTAGCCCCAGCCTACATTACTTTAATAAATCCAGACCCCTGCTGTCTGGAACAGACTTACAACTTAAGCTCGAAAATAATGGTTTGACCTTAGGCTGCAAAGATGTTCAGGTTGTTGATTACAGGGTGGCTCCCTAACTAAGATAGGCCATGATCTCCTACAGGGCCTTGGGCAAGCCCCTCCCCCATTTCCCTGGGTCTCTCTTATACCGCCTTTACAGAGAAGCATATGATTAACACTAATACATCTATATTTTTTTAGTAGATGAAAGGAAAAAAACAGCTTGGTCATCTTGAAAGGAGCTGAAAAGATATTTGAGAATACTCAACACCAAATCCTAATTAAAAGTTTTTTAAAAACGTGTAAAACTGGGAGAGGGAGAGATCGTTCCCTAATTTCATTAAAAACTGAGATACATATGACAGAATAGTTAGAAAATGTGTGAAAAAGACCATGGCAGGCATTACACTTAATTGAGAAAGCTGAAATGTTTCTGCTTAAAGTTAGGAATCAGAAAAGATGGCTTATCATTATTCTGGAAGTGCTCGCCCATGGTGCTAAGGAAAACACAATATACGGATTTAATATAGAAAAGGATTATGTCAAAATATCAGTTGCAGATGCTATGATCAATTATCTGGAAACCCCAAAATACTCCATGAAAAACCACTAATAATATGTGTATGTATATAATATAATATATATGTACATATATATAATATTATTAATACATATATTTCTCTTTACAGCAAATACATATATGTATGTGTATCTAAATGGCTTTCAGATAATCAAATTAAAAAAACTTAAGATATCATGTTTGAAGAGGTTCTATTAACAGTACCAACAACCTCCCCCCATGTTTTAAAGGAATAAATCTAGCAAGAAATATGCAAAACTCAGACTTAAAAAATTATGAGTGATATGCTAAGTGACAAAATAATGTGAATGCACACTCACACTGACCATCGTATCTAGGATACTTGAAAGACGGGAAATGTCCAAATTTCTAAGGTATCCCAATTCATCAACAAATTCATGCAAAGTCTAACAAAACCACAATGCGTCTTTGGGGGACCTTGACAAAGTTGATACTGGAGTGTCTTTGGGCAAAAAAATGTCAGAAAACTCACAGGACTCTGAAAAATCAGAGTGGTGGAGAAAGACTAAGCCCTGTGAAACATTAGGATGTATTTTCAAGTATGATATTTAAAGAGTACAATATAGCTAGAAAAGACAGATGAGACAGTGGATCAATAAAGAAATGGACCAATATCAATAAAGCAAAAATAGACTTAACAAGATTTAAAATTTTAGCGTATGAAAAATTTCAAGTCAGTTGTTAAAAGTTGGATTATTGAATAAGAAGTTGAAAAGGGGCCTTCACATGACTGAACATGAGTATTCCCTAAATTTTGTGGCCTAAGTTTCTGTTGGCCCTCACTCTGGTCTTGGGTATAGATTTAAACAACTGACTTGGAATGTACCTTGCTTCAATCTCAATTCCAGCATTTCCCCTTCTCCTGCCTTCCTATCGTTCCTTGTTATTCTTCAAAATATTTAACAATAGGATTAAACATTTATGTTTTTGTACAGGTTTGCAGCATAGTTTGTTCAAATGAATTGTGTCACTGTATTTGAGTTTTTTTAGGAACAATATAGGACCCACGAGAAAGGCAAAGGATTTGGGGACTGGAGGAGAAAGGTATAGGGGTGCAGGGGACACATACTGAACAAATTGTATTGCTGATTTGTGCGTATTTAGGAATCTGTGACAACTAATCCCATCATTATGTAAAACTATAATGTGATAATAAAAAATTTTAAAAATTGACAACAAAAAAAATAACTCAATATATTTTCTGTCTCTTTACATCCTTCCCTCACCTTCCTTTCTAAAAATCTTTCTTTTATTTACCTGCCTAGTATTTAGCTAGCTAGCTAATTTCACATGTGTGAACACATTTAATTAAAAATTTGGATAGACACCCTCTGTAATATCAGTAAGTATGTTTTTGTTGGTGAATTGCAGTTGATTTTCATTTTCAACTTCACTACTTTCTTGTCTGTATAAAATTTTTATAATAATAATTTTTACAATAAATAGCAGCAAAATTCACAATGGCTAAATTATGGAATCAATCCAGATGCCCATCTTAGATGAATGGATTACACACACACACACACACACACACACACACACACACACGACAGTGGAATTCTACTCGCCTGTTAAAAAGAATGCAATTATGTTATTTGTTGATAAATGGATGGAAATGGAGAGGATTATGCTAAGTGACATTAGCCAAACTCAAAAACTCAAAGATTGAATGTTTAATCTCATTTGTGGAAACTAGAGTAAAATAAAGGAAAGGTAGAGGGAAGGGTAAGATTACATAAGAACCAATCAAATACAAGTTATTAGAAAAGCTAAAGGAAGTGCATTAGAGTAGAGGAAAGAAAAGGGGAGAGGGGAGAAAGGATGGGAAGAAAAAGGGGAAGGGAAAAATAAGGATTAAAAATAAGTATGCTTTGCACCTCTAAAATACTAAATAATTCCCATACAATCAGTAGAACTAGAACAGTCAAATAAAAATAAACAAAGGGAGATCAGTAGAGGAAAGGGACCAGGGAGTGGGAGGAGGTGGAGTAGGGAGTGCAGGGGTGGGTAATTGGGCAATTTATATTGTTATATTGTGTGCATGTACAAATATGTAACAACAAACCTCATAATTATGTGCAAGTATAATGCACCAATAAAAAATGTAGACCAGAAAAAGAAAAAGTTTTCCCAATTTTTGGCACACAGCAGGTGTGCAATTACAGGTCATTTATTTGTTTGGCTTTTCTGTGTGTATGTGCTTTTGCATGTGCCTGTGCCTTAGTTTTTTACTTGTTTTCTCCATCTTTCTCTTCCACCATCGCCTTGTCCTCTTCAGAATCCTCCTTGTTTTCACCTAGTGTTTGATGTGGACAAAGGGAAAAATTCATACAAAAGAGTCTCATAAGTGAGAAGAAAACGGCTTACCCAGGGAAAATGGAATAACAGCTTCTCTTTTCCTAAAGTTGCCCTTGGTATCCAGGAAGTGTCCAGGGTAGAAGCTGTCTGGCTTCTCAAAGTGATGTGGGTCATGGAGGACAGAGCTCATGATGGGGCACACTTTAGGGAGAAGTCTTTACTGATTCTTCCACTCTGAGGGAGGTTCACTTGAGTGAAGATGGGTGAGTGAAAATTCATTCAACACTTAAGGGCACTCCTCTTTTTTTCTTTTTTCTTTTACTGAGAATGAGTTTCAACCGGTACAATGATATATCCTTTTCTCTCATTGACTTGCTATGTGATCTTGGATAAGTAGCTTCCATTTTGGGGGGAAACAGTTTTAAATAGATGAGCTTCTCCAAATCATCAGTATTCTACAAGTTGTCAAGTTGTTTATGAACCTCACAATTTTGTAGACTGAAAAATGCTTTGCAGTACGGTAATGCTTTGTGACTTGTGCATGCTTTTTAAACATTTTGAAAATTGCAGAACATTTCATAAAGCATAAAAGAAACCTATAAACTACATTTGAACGAAAGTATTTTGTAAACTGTGAAGTACATTGTCACCTTCAAAGAGTGTTTTATTATAAGTGATACATCTGTGTTTCGATGGATTTCTTTTATTTTTCCTGACTGATCAAAAGTCTTTTTTCATCCAGCAACCAACTCCATGGGTAGTGATATCCTGAACCCTGCTCCCCATCCTACCCACCCTAGCACTGCCAGCGCTACGCACCCAAGGGTTCTTCAGAAGCAATAAGACTGCATAGCACAGGGTGGGGCTGGATGTCTCTGTCCCAGCAAAGAACAGCGAGAGTACCATGCGTATGACGGGTCTTTTTGGTGGAACTCACTCTCAGGAACAAATCGCTCCTGTTGGTAAAGGCTGACAATCCTTAATATCTCTCCTTGCAAAAATTTCAAGTTTCTGGGTCTTCTTTTCTACCCTCTCACCCCTAAGTTCCCCCATACCAGCTTTACCTCTTCCTATTTTCCTCTTTCTCTATTCAAGATCTATAGAGTAGGGACGGGGTGGGCTCTGGAGCCAGGATTCCTGGGCTCAAATTCAGGTCCTGCCACTTCCTCACTTTTGTGTTTTGGGACAAGAGCATAATGGCTCTGTGTCTCAATTCATCATCTGGGGTTGTTCAATATTGTGAATTCAAACACTCAATAGACATCATTGCTTAATAGTTGCAGCTGCTATTTTGTTATCTTCTCTGGCCTCAGGCATCTTTCCTACCCTGATTGACATCACAGCTGTCTATCCAGGGAACACAAACTATTTATGAAAATATTTAACACCATGTATGGCATTTGCCAGACCAATGAAGACAGATATGGATCTGGACAAATAAGAGCAATAACATAGGGCCTCTGACCAACCAGAATATGAAAAAGCGGGAGGGAGCAGGGTCTGGAGCCAGATGGGAACTCTTTAGTTATTAAGTCTTAGAAGACATTCCTGGGAAGGCTGAGAAAGGAATAGGACGGGGGCATGGAAGTTGGGCCAGTGGCTCAGTTACCAACTACAAGGACGTATTCAATACTTAGCATAGAAACTAGCCCAGTGTCAGTAAGATACCCACACTCACATTGCCACCAGCTCCAGTCAAGCCTGGCCCTTGCCTTGTCCATGCAGAGAAGGAAGGAATCAATAAAATCCTGGGGTCACTGGGATCTGAGTTTTCTTGGTACCTCTCAAAGTTGGCGGTGATAAAATCTTTCAGTTCTTGAATGATTCTATATACACGAGTATGGGGACCAAGAAAATGTTTCAGGGTGCCCGAGAGGAGTTAATCACTTAAGGGTGATACAGGAGAGAATGCAGAACTTGTTGTGCTGTCTTTGGGGTGGTGCTGGCACCCTGAGCTTCTACTGGCAGCCTTGAAGTCGTGCCCTAAACAGCACTGCAACTTCTAAAAGGCAGCTTCTAGAAAGGGGGACTATGCTTCCTAGTTGAGCCTTCAGGGGCACATCATACACACCTGCATACTTGTGCACTTGCACAAACACAGCACCACCTGCACAGCTGCCTGCTGTCCAAATCACTCATGGTGGAGGGTATACTGCAGATTGAACCAGGGGAACTTTACCATTGAGCTACAGCCCCAGCCCTTTTTTGTTTTTATTTTGAGACAGAATCTCCTTAAGTTGTTGAGCTTGGATTCCTTGAATTTGCAATCCTCCTGCCTTCCCTTCCCATGATGCTGGAATCCTCTTTCACCACCAATCATTTTTGGAGGCCTAATTCCTACCTGTGACTCATCACTTCATCTGGAGGGACTAGGGTGTGAAGTGTGTGCAGGGCTGGTGGGTGTACACCTGGGAGCCCAGGGACAGGTGTGTGTGTGTGTGTGTGTGTGTGTGTGCAGGTAAAGCATGAGGGAGTGTGTGTCTGTAAGCAGAACTTGGAAAGCTATCCAGGCAGAGCTTCCTGAATTGCGCAATAGTTAATGAACTTAAACAGTGTTTGTCCTTGAGACAGGGGTTCAATTTTCTAATTCTTTATTTTTTAAAAAAAGAGAGAAGGTCAGTGAGAGAGAGAGAGAGAGAAAGAGAGAATTAATGTTTATTGAGTTTTTCACATGACTTTCATTGCTCTGTCACTTATTTGTATACATGGGTGCTGGGGTTTGAACCTGTGTACTCAGCATGCTGGGCAAGCTCTGCAACTACTGGGTCACCATCCCAGCCCCAATTTTCTAATTATTATCACAAAGCTACCATGAATACTAGCAGAAGCATCCTGGGCTTGTTACTCTTATTAGAATCAGGGAGAAACTAAAATACTCATCTTCTTCAAAAATCAGACCTCATCCTGCCATCTTGCTCCTTAGTCCAGGACAGGGAACACCAATCCCATCCCAGGACCCATCCTTCCAGGTTCCTGGTTCATCCTGGAAACTTTGACCTCACCTGGCTGTAGAAAAAACTGAGAATGGTGAAGATTTCATTCAGTAAACTTAGCAGACATAAGAATTGGGGGTACTGGTAATTAAAGGGCTCACCAAAGACATTGGAGCAGATGATGTTGGCCATGATGGAGTGAAAGAGGAGGGTCAGGTCCAGATAGGTCTGGGAGATAAGAGGTCCATCATGGTGGTCTGGTTGTCCTCTGCATTGCATTGTCCCCTTGGGAACTCTGACCTGACCTTGGAGTGTATGGTTCATTTCTCTATTTCTTGTCGGCCCATCTTTCTTTTTTTTTTTTTTT
>PVKS010048304.1:0-12462 GCA_004027875.1 Aplodontia rufa | reverse complement strand
CCCAGGTACCAGACACCATTTATCAACTGAGTAGTTTAGACTTCATTTTTAAGGCTCTAAGAATTCAACAAAGTGCTCTCATTTGGGAAGCTATTTGTATTTTAGAAATGCCACTATGGGGCTAGAGAGGTGGCTCAGTGGTAGAGTGCTTGCCTGTCATGCACAAGGACCTGGGTTCAATCCCCAGCACTACACACACAACTAAGCTGAGGAAAAACAAAAAAAGATGACAAAATTGGTTCTCTTTTTATGCCTCCCTCTCTCTCCCCCACCCCTCTCTCTCTTTAAAAAAACAAATGCCACTCTGGAACAATTGTGGAGAAGGTACCAGAGAAGGGAAAGAATTGAGTGCAGAACATAGCAGTAATTTATGTGCAAGACGCTCTAGTAAAGGTGGAAATCATATTGAGAAGTGCATTGAATTGAGAATCAACAACTGATTGGATGTGGGCCATGATTGGATGTGGGCCATGTTTGGATGTGGGGATGCAGCAGGTGTTGAGAATTTAGGAGTATAAGTGGTAGTGCATGTACTGTCAACTTAGCCTGATTGTAAATAGAAAAAGAAGGTAAAGATGAGAATGCCCCCAAATCAAATGAATGGTGATAGGAAGGTGGAGAAAAGGGAGAGGGCAGATGGGTAGAAAAAAGAGAGGGTCAAGGAATGGGAAGTTTCAATAAGATAAAGTAAATAGGTAGAAGGAATACAAGAAAGAGAGCACTTGATTATTTTAATTGCAAATGTCAAAGGTAGAGTAGTTTAAGGTGAAGAACAAGTTAACAGTGTGTTTTAGTGTAATTGTAGCTAGTGTGGTATAAATAAATGTTACCTATGTGCTTAGAAAAATTGCTTCACATTTGCTTGGTAGATATAGATGTAGTCCAGTCAAGTTTGTAAATAATTTCATTCAAATTTACTGCATAATTCTCAATTTTTCCTGCTTGTGTTTAGTTACTGAAAGAGTTATGCTATAAAATATGATTATTTATTTTTCTTTATAGTTATGGTGACTTTCAGTATTGTAATTTTGGACTATGTAATCAGGTCACAACAAACATTAAGACTGTAGGGAGGAATAGACACATTAACAATTATAGCTTAATATTTTAACTCATCACACTCAGAATGTAAAAGTTCAAGGAAACAAAACCCAGCAATGTTATCAAAGGTCTAAACACAATAAAATTGATATATTAGATAATATAAAACTCTAAACTGAACAAGCATAGAATATCTGTTCTTTTGAGCACATCTATCATTTATAGAAATAGACCAGGAAATAGAAAAAGGGAGGCTTCAATAAATTCCAAAGGAAGCAATATTGTAAAAACTAGCCTCTCTCATCATAATGCTTATACAGAAGTGAACACAAAGATAACTTTGAAAACCCAAATGTTTGGAAAGAAAATACCACATTACTAACTAAACTTTGATTAATGAAAACAAACAAATGTTTGTATACTTTTTAAAATTTTTCCAATGAAACTATAAAATATTTATATTCTGAAAATTAGATTTACCCTCTAGATCCCCCCCCCAATTACCCACCCTTGTCTCTCACCCCTCCTCCCTCCTTCCCAATACATCTCTACGAGTGCCTTAGGTTGTATGCCACTACACCGTTTCAGGGTTTAATACATGAGAGTTGACTGCCTTTTGCAATGGTCAGGGTTTAGCTCCAGCCTCCACAAATGAGTGAAGACATTCGACCCTTGGTTCTCTGGGTTATGCTGACTTCACTCAGCATAATTTCTTCCATAGCCATCCATTTACCTTCAAAGGCTGCAATATCTTTGTTTCCAGTTGCTGAGTAAAACTTCATGGTATATATGTACCACAGTGTTTGGATCCATTCATCCAGTGAGGGGCATCTGGGTTGTTTCCATAATTTAGCTATTGTAAATTGAGCTGCTATGAACATAGATTTTGCTGTGTCACTGTAATGTGCTGATTCTGAGTCCCCTGGAAAAATACCCAATAGAGGTATATCTGGATCATGTGGTGGGTTCATCCCTAGTTTTTTGAGGATTCTCCACACTGCTTTCCAGAGGGGCTGTACCAGTCTGCAGTTACACCAACAGTGGAAACAAAGAAATTTTGAGAACTGAATTAGAACGTAAAATATTAATATTTACCAAAGTTTAAATTATATTTATCTTAAAATCTTGCAGTACCACCACTAAATGCTTAGCCTACAAAACCTCATGCACATGTGTGTGCACATGAACACACACACACACACACACACACACACACACACGTGGATAAAGCCAAGAAAGTTAAGAATTGTATTGCTTGCAATATTCCCAAATTGGACACAGCTCAAATTCCAATGCTACTTGGATGTGTATGTAAATATTAGTATATACAAAAACAATATATCATACAGCAAAGAAAATGAAAATAATTGGCTATATGCAGGTTATGTTAATCTTATGGACATAATATTGAGCCAAAAACCCAGACAAAAAGAGTTTACTTTATGACAATATTCTTATAAAGTTCAAAATGAGGCATGTGTAAGCACATGATAAACTACAAATAATCAGGGGTGGACTTACAGGGATACTGGTCATATTTTATTTGATGCAAATAGTGGTTACAGGAATGCTCATAATTATCCCTTCGTAGCATGAAACTATGTTTTACACACTTTTTATTTTATTTTTATTTTTCTACTGTATTTCTAATTCATTTAGCCCTCTGGAATTTAGTCCCTCTTTAATCCTTTCTGTATCGGGCTATTTGCTTTTTCATCTCTTTCCTTTCTGCCCTTCCCATGATGCATACCTGGATTCAACCTAATGATGCTACTGGTCTTTTCCTGAGTGATCCCTTATTATGAATATTCAGTAAACCTTCTTGTACCAGAACTCCATATTCTTTTAAAGACAATGCTACATACCTTTCTCCCAAAGCTGCTTGTGAAGGCTCTAATTGCAAGTGCAATGTGTAGTTGTCCTTTTTTTTAATTTGTTTTCTGTGGTAATGGGAATTAAACCCAGAGGTTCACAAATACTCTACCACTGGGATACACTGCTAATACTTTTTAAAAATTTTTTATTTTGATATAGGTTCTCACTAATTTGCCTTGGCTAGCCTTGAACTTGTGATCCTGCTGCCTCAGCCTCCCTTCTGTATATGACTGTCTCATTTTCCTTAAAAGTCTGGAATTTTCATTTCACTCATTCATAGCTCCATTCTCTCCATATTCTTTCTTATTTAGAAAAAGACTGCTTTTGTCCTCCATGATTTATTCCCTGAATACCTCCCCTATTTAATAAATAAATAATGAACGCTATCCAGGTTACATGTGGATTTTACTGAAAATTTTAACAAGTGACAACCTAAAGCACAAAATAGAAAAGTCATTTTAGGTAGTATTTGCCAATGTAGGAGTCTGAGTGAAAAAAATGAGACTGCAATAAATCAATTCCATTGAATGTTGCCTAGGTATTTTTAATTAATTAATAATGAGCCACATTTGCTCCCCTGGTGTCCCATTCTCTCTTTCTCTTTCTTTAAAATGTCAAACATAGGTGGGAAGGTTGCTTAAACTATTTATTTGATTCGTTTCTTAGCTTAATGTGTGATTAACTTAAGCCTTTTGCTTATTCTTGGGCCTTATGGGGTTTTAAAGAAAAGAACGATTATCTTGTTTTCTCTTAAGAATGTGGGTGTATTGCATCTATTTAATCATTTAAATTCATAGAGTGGGTTGGTCTAGATCCTGAGGTGAGTATAGCATTTTGACATCATCCATTTTCACAAAACAAGATGACAGGAACCCACCCCACAGCTCTTCTAATAGTTCCCATGTTCCCGATATTGTTTATAACATACTCATTATATTGAATTGGTCCCCCTAGACTTCTTTTCTCCCACACAGAGCCTATTCGGTTGAGGTGGAACATGAATTGTTAATATGCCTTAATGGACAAACAGCTGCCAAGGTTGTGTTTGCTAACACTACTCTGTCTAAAGCAGGGCAGAAGATATTAGGAACAGGGTACATATATATTAAAGTCCGTAATCAATTCAAAAAGTTACTACATCCAGGGAAACACTGCTGTGAAGCTATAGATTCTATTTAGAAGTCAGCTATGGAAATGAAGTCAGAATAAGCCACCTTGTATTCCATGAATTGTGAACTTGCAAAGAGAGTTTTCTTTCACCAAAATTCATTACCATGCCACTCTCTTTATATAGAACTTCACTTTGCGTTTATTAAAATAAATGGAAATGTTTCCTTTAACTTAAGGATGTTTGGAACTTAATTTGCAAAATGTGCTCTCTATGCCATATAACTGATCAAAAAAAGATCACATTATTGTAGATGACTAAAAAAATTAATCCCTAAAGCAGCCCTATAAGTTACATGCTATTATTCTCTCCATTTTTAGCAGAAGTGGAGAAGCTATAGCAGAGGTCAAAGATTAGGCCTGGAGGTTTGAATCCTTACTGCCTGGGTTTGAATCCTAGCTCTGCTACTCATTAATTTTGTGATCTTAAGAAATTTAGCTAACTTCTCTGTGCATCAACTTTCTCATCTCCTCTAAGTGAGACAATGAGACTTACTTATATGGCAAATTTGTTAGTATATGAATTATGGAAATACCTAACATTAGTGCCAAGCACACAGTTAAAAATTGAAGATTGTTTTCTTCTTTTGAAGTTATGTGGCTATTTTCTGGGCATTCAGTAGAACAGTGGTAAGGGAAAATATGCCTCACTGGAATAGTCTGGCTTTATCCTTAGCTCCTGGGATGAGCTGTGTGACTCTGGTTGGGGGCAGGACAGTGAGGGGTGTGTGGAAGGACTGCAGAAAGCAAGCCAGGGTAGCGAGTGCCTGAGGTGTGTCACAAATATGTCTGCCCCAACTGAAGTATCCTTGAATCCAAAAAATGATAAAAGACCTTTTCTTATACTGACAAAGCTTCCAGAAGAGTTTGGAACCCCAAGGAATATACAAAGTACTGAGCTCAATTAATCACAATGGATTAATTTTCAAACTGTAATTTTGTTCTCTTAATTTATAAGTAGCAATTTACAAAATATCTAAAAACACATTAAATTTTTACCTTTGAGGAGCATTTGCTGGTTAACCTAACAGTGGAGTTTTTTTTGTTTGTTTTTTTTTTGTTTTTGTTTTTTAAACCTGTCACATGGGAGTGGGACCACTTTTTGCCATCTTATCTGGTCTTTTCAGTCACACTATAAGGTAGTTTCTGTAGCAGCAGCTTCAGCATTTGTGCCTTTCTATTAGCAGGTTTGTTTCAGATATTCATGTGGTTACTAGCTAGTTCACAATGGAACACAAAACAAAATTCAATATTTTCTCATATTTCTGTTTTGCTAAAATGAGGGATAAGTGCACTTGGAACAATCACCCATGTGGAAAGCAAAGAAGAAATTTAGGTGAACATAAAGTCTGTTGGCTTGAGTTAATTCTCAGTCTCATGCCTCTCGCTTGGAATTGAATTCCAGTCTCTGACTACCCAAAGGGTTTCACAATGCATGAGGAAATATGTATTCCCATCCAGCAATGCTAGCAATAAGGAAGGAGCTATAAGGGCCCCCTAGCACAGAGTGGTCCCTAGGCTTCTGAGCAGATGGAGTCAAGATGATTCAGTTTTTTTTATCTAGTCTTATAAACAATATTTATTGAGACAGCACCACTTGCCAGGCACTTTGCCATGCACAGCCAGACACATGTTCTGCCCCTGGGGATGTGATAATTTAGTAGAACTACAGATGATGAAACAAGTGATTCCAATATTGTGTGATTCTGTGATATACACAAGAGGGGCTCCTAAACCAGGCTTGCTGGATTGCAAAGAAAATCGGGTGGCTGGTCAGGGTTGAAAGTTAAGTGTTAATCTTCACACTTTTATATATTTTTCTCAACTCCAACCCAATCTATAAGCAAGTCCTATTTTCAGAGCAAAATATAAATCCAACCACTTTTCAACACCTTTTCTTTTTTTTTTCACTCTGACCCAGGTCACTATCATTTTTCAGGCAAGTACTACAATAGCCCCTAACTGGCTTTCTTACTTCTAGTTTTTACTCCTGTGGCAAAGATCATAGATTAGCTCACTTAACTTCATTTTAACCCTAATTATCATAAGTCTTACTGCATGAGACAGGCTAGAAAGCAAGACTGTATTTCCTGAACTCCCACCCTTATGTACTAGATCCCATGCATAGCTCAGCATGTCAAGTGGACAGATCTGCATGAGACTGAATTGTGGGGGATGAGGGGCAGTCTGTGATTCTTCCCTGGTTTTTTTATATTTGTGAATGAGCATGGTTTTGGAAGTTTTTGCTTTTTCTGTAGCAGTAATCATAAAGGTCACAGTGTATGGATCATAGTTTTGTGTATATCAAAAGGCAGGGCATGAACATTTATTTTGCTTTGATAGATGGAGAATGGTGCAGTGTATGCTTAGAACTAAAATTTGTAATTATCTCAGCAGAGGCAGTGTGATCCGAGAGCTAGCTCTTGAGATAATGTCTCTCCTTCTGAGGGTAGCAGTTTTGTGGTGTTGTCTGGGGAAATAATTTTGGAAATTCAGTCTGAATCATTCTTCTGGCCCTTTCAATACCTTTGTAAGCACTCAGTTCCTCCTTTACTACTTATGTATTAAAGTGATTTCTGTAATCTTTAAGATCACTCTATTTTCTATTGTCTATACTGAAGAAAATAGAAATCTTTTAAAAATGGAAACTAGATCTTATAATCTCCTTGACCAAAACATTACAAGGTCTTCCTATACTTTTTATCATAAAAACCAAACTCATAATTCCCTTTCAGTTACTTCTGTTGTAATCTAAACTAGCCAAGGAGAAAGTATGTAGAGCTTCTTTTTATTCCTCAAATATACCCAGGATATCCCTGCTTCAGGGCCTGGCATTATACCATTCCCTCTATCTTGAATATTCTTCCTCCAGATAGGTTTGTGAATCTTTTTTTTCACTGAATCCAGTCATCTTTTTCCAATCTAGAAGCCAAATTTTGTCCTCTGTGACAGTATCTTGTTTATTTTTTACAGGGCATGTATCATTTTCTAAGATAATCTTGTTCTTTACATTTTTGTAAATCATTTACTTCTCTCCACTTTAGTATTAGTTGTAAGAGGGTTGGGAGCCTGTCTTACTTTTTCAGTGGATCCATAGGAAAATCAGTGATCCATAAAAATCAATAAAACAATACTTGGAAATTAGGAAAGAAGGAGAAGGAATATAAGGCATGAGAGATTTTTAAATACTGCAGGAATGTTCTGGGTATTTTAGAAAGCAAAGCACCAAAGACTGAAAATTGAAATTGCCAAAAAATGTCGTATTTCTTGCTATGGAAATCAGTATGGATGTTCCTGAAAAAATTAAGCATGGAACCATCATATCACCTAGCTATTCTACTTCTTGGTATTCACCCAGAAGAATTAAAGTCATCTTACTGCAGTGATATATGCATACCCATGTTAATAGGAGCACAATTCATAATAACCTAACTGTGGAACCAGTCTAGGTGTCCATCAATGAATGGATGGATAAAGAAAATGTGGTATATATACACAGTGGAGTGTTATTGGGTCATAAATAAATTATGGAAAATAAATTTTTCAGGAAAATTGATGGAATTAGAGACCACTGTGTTAAGTTAAATAAGCCAAATTTAGATCAAGGGTTGTATATTTTCTCTTATATGTGGAAACTAGAGGGGATAAAGAAAAAAACTGAGGAGAATCTCATGAAAATCAAAGGCAGATCAGTAGAAGAAAGGGACCAGGAACTGGGAAGAGGTAAGGAAGGGGGGAAGTGCTGAGGTGAGAAATCGGCCAAATATATTGTTAAATAATTGTGCATGTATGAATATGTAACAACAAACTTCATCAGCATATACAACTATAATGCACCAATAAAAATGTGTTATTTCTGAAGAATATTCTTGCCATTGTGAGATAGAGATTATATATGTGAAGAACAACCAGATCTGTGTGTGCAATGGAGATCATTAAATCATGACCTGCTTTGTAGCCTGTTTGATTTTTTTTCCCACAAGAACATGTGCTTGGTCCAGTCCAGACATCTTGGGAGCAATAAAGCAGGGTATTGAAGTTCATACCATTTGAAGGGACAAAATGGCAATTTGCAAGCTTCTTCTGTGTATTTAGCCCAGCACTATACATTCTGAAGTGGGAGTAAGGAGGGACAGAAAAAATCCCTACTTGAAAAGAGGGGAAACTGAAGAGATACACTAAAATGAGCATCTTTGAGACATTGAACTTGAATGTTTCATATTTTAGCAACTCTTGGAGATGGGCTAAATACATTTTGCCCTGCTAGATGGACATAAACCTTTGCTCCTTTATGTTGTTTATCTTAGGTGTTTTTTTTTTTTTTGCACAGTGAAGGCAAGTGGACTGACACAATGTGAATGCTAAATTATCTAAAATAGAAATCAAAAGATGAGTCCCATTTACAATAGCTATGAAAAATACCCAGGAACACATTTAACCAAAATTACAAAATATTGTCTATAATGAAGACTATAAAACATTGATGAAAGAAATGAAAGAGGATGCACACACATCAAAAAAATGGAAAGGCATGCCAAATCCACAGAATGGAAGATTCAATATTACCAAAATGTCCGTACTACCAAAAATATCTTTAGATTCTATGCAATTACTATCAAAATATTAATATGACATTCCACACACAACTACAAAAACAATTTTAAAATTTATATGGAACCACAAAAGCCCTACCTACATAGCCAAAGTCATATTGAACAAAAATGACAAAGCAGGAAACAACACACTACCTGACTTTGAAATACACTACAAATAATTGTATTGACATCAAAACAGACACATAGGCCAATGGAACAGAACTAGAGAACTTGTAAGAAAACTCAAGAATCTATAGCCAACTTTAAAAAAAATATTAAGAACACATAATAGGGAAAGGACACTTTCTTCAATAAATGATATTGGAAAAACTGGATATCCACATGCAGGAGTGTGGAAATGACATTCTTTGAATAAGTGGTATTGAGAAAATTGTATATTAACGTGCAGAATAATAAGTACATGGTTAAAATGATATTTGTGGTAATAGATGTGTCACCTGATTCCTCATTTAAATATTGTGCAATGTACACATGTATCATAATATCACATAGTGCCAAATAAATATGCACAATTTCATGTATCAGTTAAAAATAATTTAAAAGAAAAAGACAGGAGCATGTCTCACCAAGACACCACATATGGCCGCACAGTTTGTACCCTGCAAACCTGTGGGAACCACTATTCATCATTGATGTAGGATCCCTATTTTTTACCCCCCAGGAACAGGAAAAGATGCAGGGGTGTGCCCAAACCCCACCATCAACAGCTTTTTTGAGGGCAGTGTAACTAGTGGCAGCTAAGACTCAAATATAGAAGCAGAGGGTCATGCATTCACACACTAAAACCTTCTTTCTCAGAATAAGCTCTGCTCTCTATGCTTATCTCCCTGTTTCACTGAGCTTCGGAAAAACCTTCTGTAAATATCAATGCAGCTTGCCAGCATGCTGGCATTTGGGGAAACAAAGACTGTAGATTAATAAATAAATAAAAACCAAAAAAACTTTAGTTAGACTAGGAAAGCTGAGGACCCCTGGCGGTTAGGCTTTGTAGTGACAGTAGTTTTTCCAGATGGAGATTATAAAACATCTGATTAGGCTGACAGAATCAGAGCTGAAGTCCCAGAGCCAGGAAGTTGGGACAGACATAGATTTCCCTTTTATCAGGATTGTTTTCTTTTAAGAGAGAGGGACATGGACAGAGAGAGAGAGAGAGAGAGAGAGAGGGAAAGAATCAATTTTATTTAGTGTTTCGTGTGGCTTTTGATGCTCTGACACTTCGTCACTTACGTGGTGCTGGGGTTTGAATCCACATCTTTGCACATGCAAGTACTGTAGTTGCCGAGCCACCATTCCAGCCCCCAGAATTGTTTTATTACTGTGTTCATATTTCAGATTGAAAAACTGAAATTCAGAGGCCGTGACACTAGATCTTGAGATTCGTAGTCAAATGCCCTTTTTGTTATACTGTGCTACAACCAATTCCTGGGATAAAAACCTTACATTTGTTGGAGCATTTTCCCTGCTCCTGCACTAGTGAGGGAGGAAGATACTACTAGAAGATGCTATAAATATTAAAAAATTTCTGCAGATGTTGAGGAGAGAGCTCTGACTTACAAAAATTGTGAGTTCCTGGCAAAAGTGAAAAGAAAACTTGCAAAGGCAAGAAAAAAAGTAGCAATTTTTCCGTTTGTTACACTTGAGTAAAATTGTTAGTAACAAGGCATGATACAAATCAAAGTAGGTTAAGGTCTTCACTGTCAGGCAGCTTTCTGATTGGCTTGGTGTTAGGCAGTACAGGTGAACCTGCCCTCCCAATATCTCTTCTTAGGGAAACAGTCTTGTAAGGTGATGGTGGTGGTGTCTTTACAGTTACCTAAGCTATTTATCCCACAAAGAGGATAAATGTTTGACAGTTCTTTAATAAAAAATACCTGAAATGCTCCTTACAAAACTATAGACAGCTGTTTTTGGCTTAGATTGCTGTTAGAAAAATTCAGAGATTCAAGGGATTCTGCAGAATCCCAGAAGTAACATCCAATATGGAGCAGAATTTCTTCAGTCTTTTTTCCTGACGAGTGGCCATTGAGTCTTTGTAGTAACAAGTGAATGTACTCCCTTAAAAGGCAGAACAATGCATTTTAGCTCTATTCCAAATATAAACACCTCCAGGAATTGTATCCTGGCTAAGCATAGATTGCCCACTCAGTGAAGCACATGGCCAAGGCTAAAGGTTGTAATAAGACACTCTGGGAACCACAAAATTGTTCATTGTATATAGTTTTCCTTAGAAAGTGACTGAAAGGAGGGCAGTAAGAAGAAGGAGGAATTTCTATGAAGACTCACTTTTATTCTGCTTTCTCTTAGAAAGATATATAAAAGCACAGTTCTTTATCCTTAGAGCTCAGCTGCAACTAGCATTTCAGTCCTATAGAAAGCACCTTTCTCACAGTTCATTAGCTGATAGACACATAATTGTAGAATGAAGACTTTCCATGTGTGACAAAGATGATGGGAATGGCTTCTAGGTGTCAGGTTGATCCAACAAATTGACTTAACAAGTACATTTTACTAATTAGGAAAGAAATGGATAATATCTTTATAAAACAGTCTGTCATGGAAATTTTAAGTAAAAGACATACTAAAGGCTACTGTCTAAAGCCATTCTGTCTCAATCCATTCTGCTCCAGCCCAAGAGCAAGACTTCATTACATCTAATTTGGATTATTGTCATAGTCTTTTTTCTCTCTTGTTTTCTGCACTTTCACTATGGTGTGGTACGAGATTTATTTCTATTAATCCTGCCTGAGCTTTACTGGATTCATATAATCTGTGGATTGGTTGGTGCCTTTCATATGTTCTGGAAAAATTTTGACCATTATCTTCCCCATTTATCTCCTCTTTATAAGTTTTAAATGTAAGATTTTTTATTCTACTCATTGTATCTCTTATCCTATAATTTCTTTATGCAATATGATTATTTCTCCTGGAAGAATTCTAAATGATAATTTCTGACCTATCTTGATATTCAATAATTATCTCTTATGTTAATTTCTCCATTACTCTTATCATTATTTAATAGCTGTGTTTAGGTTTCTATTAAATACATCCGTTGAATTCTTAATTGTCCTTGTTTTTAGTTTTAGAAATCTTATTTATTTTTCACTTTAGTATGTCATTTGTTGTTTATCTTTCCCTGGAGATATTTCAAAGTTTATCTTTTATTTTTTGAACTACAGGAAATCATAGTGATTAGAATCTAGGTCTCATATTTTTAATATCTAAAGTCTTTGCAAATTTTTGATATCTCTTTTTATCTCCTGGCTGTCACTTACAATGTACTTTTCCTTGTTTGCCTAGTTATTTTTTACTATGTTCTGTTATATTTTTGAGAATTTATTTTTAAGACTAATTTCAGGCCCAGGAAAACTGAACCTTCCTGTGCTTATAGTAGTTTCTTTTGCTTTTGACAAATGGTAAACTATTTGTCACTATCTTTTTTTAAAATTTATTTTTATTAGCACATTATACATAATGTTGTGATTAGTTGTCACATATTCCTAGATGCACAGAATTCAGCAATACAATTTTTTTAATATCCCCCACCTCCACTTCCCTCTAACTCCCTCTTCCCATCTCCTGATCACTTGCCTTTCTTCTGGGTCCTATATTGTTCCTGAAACCCCCAAATACAGTGACATAATTCTTGTACCTATGAAGAACATTTTACGTATATATATATATGGCTATAGTATATGCAGTGACATTTATAACTGCTTGGAATGTACCTTGCTTTATCTTAGTTTCAACATTTCCCCTTCTCCTC
>PVKS010048303.1:0-12447 GCA_004027875.1 Aplodontia rufa | reverse complement strand
TTAAATAGTTTTTTCTTTTTTAATGCCTTTTCCCTTCTCTTTGCCATTGGAAACTTCACAAGTCAAATGATTTTTTTTTTCCTGTAAGTCTTACTTTCTTCATTCCTTCTTATCTTCTTTTCTTTACTTTTCTTTTTTCTTTTTCCATTTTGGGTCTGACTGGAATATTTCAAAACACTTATCTTCAACTGCAGAATTACATTATTCTAGCCCTGAGTGATAGTGCATGCCCATAATCCCAGCAACTTGGGAGGTTGAGGCAAGAAGAAGGCAAGTTAAGACCAGCATCAGCAAATTTGCAAGACCCTCAACAACTTTGCATTTTAGAACCTGTCTCAAAATTTTTTTAAACTTTAGAAAAGGACTGGGCATATAGCTCAGAGGTATTGTGGCCTGAGTTCAAGCCCCTGTTCCCCTCCCCTCTCCACAAAGGGGAGAAAAGAGAAAGAGAAAAGAAAAAGAAATAATTTATTCTGCTTGATCTAGTGTGTTGTTGAGCCTCTTATTCAACTACATTTTAAAATTTGATTTTTTTTACTTCTAAGATTTCTGTTTGGTTCTTTGTTGAATTTCTCATTCATATTATGAGTCCCTTTTGTAATTTTGCTAAATTTATCTCATTGAGCTTCTTTAGAATTGAGATTTTTTTTTTCTGGTACTATACTGTGGACTGAACCCAGAGGTGCTTTGCCACTGAAATATAACTCTAGTCTTTAATTATTATTATTTTATTTTTGAGGACTGGGGATGTAGTTCAGTGATAGAGGACTTGCTTATCATGCTGAAGGCCCTGTGTTCAACCCCTAGCACTGCAAAACAAACAAAACTGAACTTGTGATCAATCTTCTGAATAGCCGGGATTACGTGCAAGAACCATGATGCCCGACGTTTTAAATTCTATATCAGCCATTCTATCAATTTGTCAATTTTGTCCCATTTTGAGTGTATTGCTGGAGAGTTATTGTGTTCTTTGGAAGGCACCATATTACCTTGATTTGTTTAGATCTTAAATCCTGTACTTTGATACGTGTGCATCTGGCAGACAAATTATCTTTACTTTTTAAATTGGTTTTTGTAGTAAAAGGCTTTCTTCTGAAAACATGTCTTAGGATGTTGGCTTGACCTTCTATGTTGTTTTTGTTCTGGTTGGGCTACACAGTGCACTTTCCCTAATGCTTCTTTAGCCATAATCAGTAGCTTTGGACACAGTGCATGTGGCAGTAGTATTGGAGAGCCCATCTGTCTCTGAGGGCCACAAATGGGAGGGGCACTCTCTCAGCTCAGGTAGGTGTGGTGCACCACTCTGTGGTGACCACTCTGGAAATGGAAGTAGTGGTGCTGGAAGTGAGGAACACAGTGGATATTGCCTCAACCACACAGGGGAGAGCTCTTTTGTTAGTGAGGAATCTGGTAATAGTAGTGGTGGTTCCAGGGGTATAGACCATGGGAGATGTGTCCCTAGGACCTTCAGGAGGAGAACATAGAGGTTTCTAGCAATGGCAGTGGAGGTGCTGGCATTCTAAACTGGGGTAAATGTGTTCCTAGACTCGACTTGGTTGAGCACTGTTGGTATCAGGGACTTCTGGCAGCTACAGGGATCACCTGGGTGTGAATTATATTGGAAAAGTCCTCAGACAAAGGCTATGAACTGGTGGGAAGTAAGCCTTCAGGCCCAGTATGGCCTGGGTGCTAATGGCAATAGTGGGACCTGAGAGGGTGTGGAGTAGTATAGGCCTCATGTTCCATGGGGCAAGTATTTTGATTTCCTGGGTCTTGGTGAAATGGAAGTTTTGAGATGAAGTTGGTTGCCCTCTTCCACTATCTGGTGAGATTGAGATATCCTCTGCTTCTACCAGTGAGGTCTGCATAAAGCAGGCCTCGGCAGCCCGGAGACGTTGCAGCTGTTAATGGTGGGCAGTGCCCTCCAGTATTATAGTGGACTCTAGCAGCTCACCATCAATTTCTTCCTCTTTCTGGGTTCTTGTTTTGTGAATTCAAAGAATGAAATCCACAAACCAGGATAAGTGAATAGAAGAATTAGTTATTGAAGAAACAGGAAACAGAGCTCTTGCAACGCAAGAGGGGACCCGATAGCAGGCTTTCTCTGTCTGAGTATGCCAGTCTAGGGGTTTTATATAGCACTTAGGTCACTGTTATTGGCCCAAACGGATGCAAATTAGGATTTGAGAAAAGAACTAATGCTATTGGCCCAAATTTATGCTAATTAGTGTTTGGAAACATAATAAGGCTGTTGGTCAAATCTCACCTCTCCAGCCCCTGTTTATAGTTATTTCATTCAGGTTTGCTTTGTTTTCATTCTCTCCCACTTCTCAGGGAAATGGGAGATTGATGTTAGTGAACTGCAAATGCTTGGTGCAGGAGTACAGTGGGGATGTGGATATAGAGGGTAGGGGGGTATTGGAGCTGCAATGCCAAGTGAAGGGTTTCTGCGGCAGGCAAGCATCTGTAAGGTGCCCAGGCCTGGCGGAGAACAGTGGGCATCAATGTACCTTGACTTGCCAGGTTGCTGGCTCACTGCACGTCGGGTCTACTGCTCCTGCATGGTGGGCTGCATGTAGCTGCTTGGGCTGTGCTTGCTGCCCACACTCGAATACAAGTGGGCTGCCACTCACTGACTGCACCATACCGTAGCTCTGAGGCTCTACCACTCTAGAGCTCCCCTGCCTCACTGCTCTGCTATCACTTGTCAGCAGGGACCAGTGGGCCAACTGTGCAACTTGGATGCTGGGGGGAGCCCTGCCATTGGTGATGGCACCCCCATAAACCTACACAATGTATTGAACCATCTGACCTTGTAGTGCAGTGCATGGCATTGTTATGGACACTGGGGTCACAGTTGAACTTCGGGGTCCAGTTGGGTTTGTGAGACTGTAGCCCCTCTGTGCTAGCGTAGTAGAATGTCTGTGGGGCCCTGTCTTAGCTTTTTTGCTGCTGTGATTAAAAGATCTGATAAGAACAATTTTAGAAGAGGAAAAGTTTATTTCGGGGCTCACGGTTTCAGAGATCTTAGCCCATGGAAGGCCAACTCCATTCCTTGGGGCTTGAGTTGAGGCTGGTATCATGGTAGAAGAGTGTGGTTGAGGGAAGCAGCTTACATGATGGTCAGGAAAGAGACTCCACTTGCCAGATGCAAAATATGTACCCCAAAGACATATCCCCAATCTGGCTCCTCCAGCCATACCTTATTTGCCTTCAGTTACCACTCAGTGGTAATCCTATCAGAGGAGTGATTTGGTGACACTGTAAAGGATCTTACAATCCAATCATTTCTCCTCTAAGCCTTCTTGCATTATTTCACACATGAGATTTTGCAGAGGGGACACCTAGTATCCAAACCATGTCAGGCTCCAAGGATAGTGCTATGCAGGCATTCTGTCCCATAGGGTAGTATGAATTATGACAGTGGCTCTGTTCTCAAGATTATGCCACAACCTGAACTCTGGGGATTAGTAGTAGACAATGTGAATTCTTACTCTAAAACAAAGCTACAGTGCAGACTCCAGGCACATCCCTAACTGGGCTCCAATTCTGGAACAATCCTGCAACTCTCTCACAGATGGTATTGCTGTGGCAATTAGGGCTGCTTATACTATTTTTTTAAGAGAGAGAGAGAGAAAGAGAAAGAGAAAGAGAGAATCGATTTTTTATCTAGTTTTTCATGTGGCTTTTGTTGCTCTGAGACTTCATTGTGTATGTGGTGCTGGGGTTTGAACTTGTGTCCTCATGCATGCGATGCAAGCACAGTAATTACTAAGCCACCTCTCCAGCCCCTGCTTATACTATCTTATTGATTCTTTCCCCATGCAATGTCTCTTCAACCAGGGAGACAAAGGTCACAGTTGTCAATGCATTTTGTCCTCCCTATGCCACCATCCTAGGACTCCTTGTCCTACAATGGTCCTTTCCTTTACTGAGTTTTAGTGTTCGCTCTCTGCTACTCATCTCAAAGTGCAGCTATTCTACAGTAACAAAAACAGCATGGTATTGGTACCAAAACAGAATGAAGACCAATGGAATAGAACAGAGGATTCTGAGATGAACCCTCATACCTTTAATTATCTGATACTTGATAAAGGGGGCAAAAGCATAGTGTGGAAGAATGACAGCCTGTTCAACAAATGGTGTTGGATAAATTGGACAGCCATATGTAGACCACTGAAATTGGATCCTTTCACCCTGCACAAAAATTAAATCAAAATGGTTCAAGTTTCAGGATATTAAACCAGCAACTCTACAACTGCTTGAAAAAGAAGTAGGATCAACATTATATGACACAGCCTTTCTTAACAGGACTCCCATGGCACAAGCAGTGAAGTCAAGAATAAATGCATTGGATGTAATTAAACTAACAAGCTTTCGCACAGCTAAAGATTTAGTCAAGAGTCTCAAGAGAGAACCTACATAATGGGAGAAAATTTTTGCCTGCTACACCTCAGACTGAGGGCCAATATCCAGAATATACAAAGAACTCAAAAAACTAAACACCAAAACCACAAATAACCCAATTAATAATTGGCTATGGAACTAAAAATAAGCTTCTCAATGGAGGAAGTCCAAAAAGCCCATAAACATATGAGAAAATTCTCTATATCACTAGCAATAAGAGAAATGCAAATCAAAACTTCACTGAGATTCCACCTCACTATGGTCAGAGTGGCAAAAATGAAGAATACGAACAACAACAGATGCTGGAGGGGCAGTGGGAAAAGAGGAACACTGTTACACTGCTGGTGGGACTGCAAACTGGTATAGCCACTCTGGAAAGCAGTGTGGAGACTCCTCAAAAAATTAGGGCTGGAACCGTTTTTTGATCCAGCTATCCCACTCCTGGGTATCTTCCCAAAAGAGCTAGAATCAGCTTACTATAAGAGATACAGCTTCATCAATGTTTATAGCAGCTCAATTTACTATAGTTAAATTATGGAACCAACTCAGATGCCCCTCACTTGATGAATGGATCTAAAAACTGTGCTACATATATGCAATGGAGTACTACTTGGCTATTAGGGAAAACAATATCATGGCATTTGCAGCCAAATGGATGGAGATGGAAAAAAATTTGCTAAGTGAAGTATCCCCAACTCAGAGACTCAAGGGCCAAATGTTTTCTCTCATTTGTGGATGCTAGAATATAAGAAGTATCGGTACGTTAGATGGCTGACCTAACAATTACCTCAGCATGTATGAATTCTTACATGTTCATGGGGAACTGTGCTTAGGTTCCTGGGGGACGTAGGGAGAGGGGTAGGGAGGGGGGAAGGGAATAGGAAGGACATCAAGGAGACCAGAGGGAGGTAGTATGAGGGAATCTAACCTGAGGGGAACCTCTGACTTCCACAAGAAGTCCAATTAACCTGGGTCTTAAGTAAAGTGAAACATGGAACCGTGGGGAACCCAAAAGCGGGAAACCATGGTCTGGCACCATTATTGGCTTGTGCTGTCATTACACTTTTGTTCTTGATTGTTTGACGATGAACCCCTCCTAGTTGTAAGCCCATGTTTATAGAACAAAAATTTTTTAAAAATGCAGCTATTCATTTGCTGTTTTGATTCTTCTTTGTGGAGTAGGAAGTGAGTGATGGGTAATCACTTGGCCATCTTGGAACTGCTTTTCAAATACATTAAGCACATTTTATGTTCTGTGTCTGATCGTTCCTATAACTGTAATCCTTGAGGGTTTGAAACTGTATGTTGTTTAATTTTGCTGATTCTTACTTATGATGCCTTGCTTATGTGTATCTTTTGTGATTTTTGATTGTGAATTCATGTTCCTTGGAATTTAACTGTGAGAATTCTTTGGAAATTTATTTCAAAGTATATCTGTTAAAAAAAAAAATGTTGACAGGGGCTGGAGTCGTGGCTCAGCGGTTACGGCGCTTGCCTGGCGTGCGCGGGGACCCAGGTTCAAACTCCAGCACCACCTACACAACTGTCAGAGCAACAAAAACCAGATGAAAAATTAAATAAAATTGATTATCTCTTTCTCTCACTGTCCCTCTATCTTTTTTTTTTAAAGTTGACATCTGCTTCTGCTATTTTAAATTTCTTTTTAAAAGTTAGTGAGAGAGAGAAAGAGAGGATCAATTTTATTTATTCAACTGATTTTTGTTACTCTGACACTTTGTTGTGTATGTGGTGTTGGGGGTTGAACCTGGGTTCTTGTGCATGCCAGGCAAACACTCCAACCACAGAGCCACCACTCCAGCCCTGCCAGGTTAATTTTTGTCTTGGAATAACTCAGGCCATAAAGAAAACATGTATTCTCACTGAACCTGAGTGATAGCGGGCCTATGTTAGGAATTTTCAGGTACATGTTTTTTCTTTTCTCCTTCTTCCCAGAGTTAATGCAAAGAATAAATGCATAATATTTCTACAGAGAAGGTTTTTATTCTAATTCAGTAATAGAAATGTTGCTTTTGAGAACCAAACCTCTTCTAACAGTGTGACCTGTGAAAGACAAAGAAACAAAACCGTCAGAAATGTGCAGATGATTCCAGGCAAAAGTCAGTTCAGTGCTTTTGTTAGTATAAACAATACAAATGGCACCCCCTAAGGGTGGATAAATATCAAAAAGACACTTTTTCCCCTGAGTTGATTCAAGCCTTGGAGCAGAGTATTGGCTAAGTCTTACCTCACTGTCTAGCGCAGGGCACAACTTCATCACCTTGTGTAGAGGCCTGTGCCAGTTTTAGCATTTGCCTATCTTTTGGGATACGCCCTTCCTCTAGATTCCAGCTGCTTAAAATTACTTTACCTTTTCTACCAGGCTCCACCATGTATTTACATGTTTAAGAGCATTTCTTATGTCATCTTGAGATGTTATGTTCTGGTAATTTTTCTCCAAATTCCAGATCTGTCAAAATGAGAAGTAACCTAACTGATTTTCAGTTAGGTTCATTCTTTTTATTCTTTTGACAAATATTTAATGAAGGAGGCCTATTTGAATTCCTGTGTTTGGAACTAAAATACAATAGTATAAAAGCAGACAAAGTCCCTGCGTTCATATAGCCAATCGATGCACAGCCCTTTATTGTTTCCTGGGAGCATTTTCCATCTCATTGATCATACTTTCCCCATTTTCCCTGGAGAGAATGGGGTCATAGGCAGTAATAGCATAATATAACCTTAAAATTTATCTTTTCTGTGTTTTCCAACAAGTAAAACATATTTTTCTGCCTTGGGGAATCAAGCAAAACCAAACTGAAGGGTGACACTTTGCCAATACCAACTTTCTCCCACATATCTATTTTGAATAAACTTAGGACTACCCGAGACAATTAATTTTCTAAATGGAGGAGTTTGTTTGCTTAAAATTACCACATTACAATTCCAATTCCACTATCACCACTGTTTCCAGGGGCTATTTAACAAACCAACAGTTTGATATGGTGGTGCTTGCCTGTAATTCCAACAACTTGAAAGTCTGAGGAGGAAGAGGTCAAGTTCGAGTCCAGCCTGGGAAACTTGGTGAGATTGTATCTCAAAATTAAAAAAATAAAAAGGGCTGGGAGTGTAGCTCAGTGGTAAAGGGCCTCTGAGTTCAAGTCCCTGTAGTGCAAAACAACAACAAAAACCCCCAAACTAACCAGTCAGGCCTGGGCTATGCAAATATCCTAAACAAACCCTATAATTCAGGGGATTACTTTTCTGATTTTTCTTTTTGGTACTTTCCCTGTTATGCTTGTTGATAGATTTTTACCAACAGTTGCTAAGACCACTTACAAATTCAGTTCCACTGGCAGAATTCCTCACAGTGGGTCTAAAGTGTTCGGTTTTCACTGTCATGCCACCTCAGAAATTGTGCTGTTGCGAATTAGTTCTGTTTGTCCAGCAAAGGCTAATGATATACTTTAAGGTCATCTCCCTCGCATACCACCCCAATCCCCACATCTAATTAAATGGACATTGGAAATACATTTTCTCTTTAACCTAAGAGATTCTCCTCTCAGTCTTTGTCTGGGAAAGAGCTTAGCCATGGCAGATTAACTGACTGCAGGCTGGGGTGGGTAGGGATGGGATAGGGAGGTGTGGCAATCTTATTAAAATTTGTTGTTCTATCTCAGTCATTTACCATAGTTAGGACATTGGCTTGTTCCCTGCAAATAGGGTATCCAAACTCTTTCCTAAAAGCCTAAGCCTCTTCCCTACCGGAGGCTCTTTATGTCTGTGAATGAGCCCTCAATCTTCTCTTCTGACCCCACTAATCCTTTACCCAATGAAGATTAGACACACCTTAAGGCCCTATCACCCTTCTTTACTTATCACTGAGAATCAAAGTAAAGCATACATTTTTCTAAACTTGTTCTGTGGTTACTTCCCAAACTTAATTGCCATAAAATGGTCCTCAATAATACTTGTATATTAATGTGAAAAAAATATTGTTTTGTCTTCATAGTTCACATATACTCTAGGATGACAGAGACTAAGAATATTCTGTTAGGTAGTGACAACAATTTGAGTGCAGAAATAGGAACCAAAATTCCTGACTCCTTTTACCAGACTTATTATCTACCAGACTATGAGCTCTAGGACAGAAGACATAATTTTTCATGTTTATATATCCAGAATATGCCATGAGACTTGGTATATAATGATATTCAGATTGTTAAACTGAAGCAATATGCCTTTGTTATATATTTTTCAAATGTAGCTTTTCTGGAATTTTTCTTGCACTTATTCTATCTCTGTTTTCCATTCTAGGAAGCAACTGTTGAGACCTGATTCCAACCTAAGGGAATTAACATGTCCATGTCTCTTTCTGTCATTGAACCAGGTGAAACAGGGGCACGATTGTGGCAAAACTCCAACTACAATTGAGAGAGTACCTTCGTTTGGCAGGTTGAGATGCCTGTATTAGCCATAGTGGGTTTTCAAAACGAACTTACATAGCTTACTTTGACTTAGAGGGAAAAAGGACCTGGTGATGCTTTTGATGGAAAATGTTACTGCGGATGGAATTGAGATGGGTAGCTTGTGGGTAGTCTCTAATTCCAGAGGAGAGGAGCAGGGCATATGAGATGAATTGTTTACAAATGATGCCAACATTTTTTCCCATCGCTGTAAACACCTATCAAGAGGTGAAGTCTGTGATCCTTCTTTTTGAATGGGGGCTGGTTCTCCAATTTTCTCTGACCAACAGAATGGGACACATGTGATGCTGTGTGACTTTTGGGCTTAGTCTTTGGAGAATTTGCAGATTTTGCTTTTATTCTATTGGAAAACAGGTGCCATGTAAAGAAGTCTGAGTTATCCTACAAGAGGGTCCATATGAAATGAGAGAGACAGAGACAGAGATGTAGACACAGGCACACATACATCCACACACACTATGAGGTACCCTGCTCCTTTGGTCACACCCTACCTGCCTCTGGTTACAACTCAGTTAATCCCTATCAGAGGATTAATGCACTGATTAGTTTAAAACTCTCAAAGCTCAATCATTTCCACGAGAAGTCCAATTAACTTGGGTCTTAAGTAAAGTGAAACATGGAACCATGGGGAACCCAAAGAGGGGGAACCATGGTCTGGCACCAGTATTGGCTTGTTCTGTCATTACACTTTTGTTCTTAATTGTTTGATGATGAGGGGTTCCTAGTTGTAAGACCATGTTTATCGAATAAAAATTTAAAAAAAAACTCAATCATTTCAATTCTAAACTCTCTTGCACTGTCTCACACATGAGCTTTTGGGGGGCACCACATATCTAAACCATAACAGATGGTCAGTTGCGTTGCTCAGAGCCCAAGGTGAGGTAGAACAGCACAGTGAAGGCACGCGGTGGAGAAGAGCAGCTTGGGACAGGGCAATCAGAACAAGACAAAATATAAACCTGAAAGGCACACCCCTAGTAACCTACCTCCTCCAGCCACAACCTACTTGCCTATAGTTACTTAGTTCAGTTAATCCTTATCAGTGGTTCAACCCACCGATTACAACACTTAAAGTCTGATCATTTAACTTCTGAATGTCCCTGCATTGTCTCACACATGAGCTTTGGGGGGACATTTCATGTCTAAACCATAATAGTGCACATGGCAGAGAAAATTGGAACCTTATTTAATAGGCAATACCAAATGTCAGGCACATGGGTGACTTCATTTATCCGCAATTGAGTCTCCCACCTGACACTACATGGGATCAAGAAAAGCCATTTTCTGAGCCCTGTTTCAAATGACTGCCCCCAAGAACACCGAGCAGTAAAATGGTTGCTTTTAGTCACTAAGTTTTGTAGGCCAACTGAACTTTTACCAAAGATAGGCCTGGTGACGGAGTGACTCCCATGAGGGTACTATTTTTTTTTTTTTTTTGTACTGTGGATTGAACCCTGAAGCACTTTATCACTGATCTACATCCCCAGCCCTTTTTATTTATTTTTTTTATTTTGAGGCAGTATCTTGCCAAGTTGCTTAAGAACTCACTGACTTGCTGAGACTGGCTTTGAACTTGTGATCCTCCTGCCCCAACTTCATGCCTCAGCCTCTGGTATTACAGGCATGCAACCAGCTGTGTGGTATCTTTTTTGCTTGAGGTAGGGGAACTGGGACTTCACCCAAGGTGAAGTCTGATAATGCCTTCAATGGACAGTAAGAGAGCGCATAGTTCTTGTCTGTGGACCATGCAATGGAAGGGCTGGTTCTCAGCCGAGTTATTTCAATACCTCCACCTGGTGGGGCTTGGCACCTAGAGGCACAGAGGCAAAAGACTAAATCACAACTATGGAGAGATCAAGCTTTCTCAGGGGGTCTGCCTATGCCCCTGAGTTGTTAAGTAAGTGCACTAAGGAGGTTAGGTAAATTTGTAGTCCACAATGCCAGACTGGCTTTGCTTGTAGATGGTACCCAAGATTGAGGCTGCGATGCTAAATTTGGATGTGGTGACTCTCAGGTTTAGTATCTAGATTCCTGTTTTGTTCTCTTTGTCTGTCCCTTGACTGTTGCTACAGTTTATCTAGCAGAAAGACCCAGTCTTGTTCTTATCAATTTGTTTTCCTGAGGATTAATGTTCTGCCCTTGAACTGCAAAGCCTTGTAGTCCCACCAGTGCTGAGCCTGCCTGCATCTCTGAGGAACACCTGTTTGGGACTTCGTCTTCCTTTCTTTCCCTGTTAGACTTCCCTGCTTTTCTGGGCTGCCACCTGTTGTTTGCTAACATCTCTATGTACCATTTTCTACCTGTTTTCTTCATGTCCTCATAGCTCCTGGAACTTGATATATATTTTTTAAACCTTCAGTTTTTGCCAGGTCCTCACTAAATAGTCTCATTCCATTGAAATATTGGAGCCATGTAGATGTATGAAAAAAATAAGGAGGCCAATTCTTTTTTCATACAATAGCTTTTGCATATTTGATAACAATCTTTTAATTACCTTTAATCATCTTTTTAGGTTATATCTTGCTGGCTCCCACATTACAAAGGTCACTCACTTACGGATATAATTTATTCTTCTTAAAAAGTGTCATATTGAGCAGTGGCTCAGTGGTTATGGTGCTTGCCCAGCATGGGCAAGGACCTGAGTTCGAAACCCCAGCACCATGTACACAACTAAGTCTTGGTGCAAAAAAAGCCACATGAAAAACTAAATAAAATTGATTCTCTCTTTCTCTGTCTCTCACTGTCCCTCTCTCTTTAAAAAAAAAGTGACATATTGAAGTGATTCACACACTTCAACAGAGATTACTGTCAGGATATAATTTCCTGTGACATGGGCATTATATTTTACTATTTATGAATATATTTCTTATTATGCTGAATTAGCAATTAAAGAGTTTTCATACCAGATGAATGGAGACAAAATACTTTATTATATTTATTGGACCTACCTTTACTGTGTACCACGGAACAGGCGCTCAGTGAAGGTTTAGGCAGTCAGTGAATGCACTTTGAAGAAATAACTCTTAAAAGTTGAGAGGGCATTTAAAGCCAGATTCCCAGCAAGAACACCTTGCACAAACACATTAGCTGTCATTATCTTGGGCAACTCTGAGTGCTAAAACTTACATGAATAAGTCAGTTGTGTGGTGCATGCCTATGGTCCCAGCTACTTGGAAGGCTGAGATGGGAGGATAACTTGAGGCCCAGAGTTCGAGGTCAGCCTAGGCAGCATAGTGAGACCACCTCTCAAAACAAAATGAAACAAAAAAACAAACACAATTATGAAAACAAACAAAAAATTTATATGACTTTCGGAGCCCTTTAAAATAGAAAATAATAAAATATAGGCCAGTTGTGATGGTATGCTCCTGTAACACCAGTGACTGGGGAGACTGAGGCAGGAGGATTGCAAGTTCCAAGCCACCCTCAGCAATTTAGTGAGGCCCTAAGCAACTTAGTGAGACCTTGTCTCAAGTAAAAGGTCTGGGAGTGTGATTCAGTGGTTAAGCACCCTTGGTTTCAATCCCCAGTACCAAAAAATTAATAAAATAAAATA
>PVKS010048302.1:0-12626 GCA_004027875.1 Aplodontia rufa | reverse complement strand
CCTAGAGAGCCATCCCCCTATTACTCTGAAAGTCATTCAATTTGCAGTTTTGTTAGGTTAGCCGTCTGCTGTACTGCTTCCTCATATATGCTAGCATCAACAGATGAGAGAAACCATTCAGCCCTTGAGTCTCTGAGCTTGGGAGACTTCACTAAGCATAAGTCTATCCATCTCCATCCATTTGATTTCAAATTTTGCTAGGACTTTTGCATCTGAGTTCATGAAAGATATTGGTTTGTAATTTTCTTTTGTTCTAATATCCTTTTAGCTTTGGTTGGGAGTATGCTCATAAAATGAGTTGGAAAGTTCCTCCCTTCCTCTCATTTTTGTTTGAAAGAATTTGTGTAGGTTTGGTCTTATTTCCTCCTTAAATGTTTGACAGAATTTATCAGTGAAACCATCCAGGACTAGAGTTTTTCTGTATGGAGAACACTCAATATTGGATTTTCTCTTTCTTTTCTCTTGGTTTTTGTAAGCAGTATTCCTCCAAGAATTTTTGCATTCATCTAAGGCATTTATGTCATTCACATAAAATTGTTCATCATGTCTACTAAGTTTATTCATCTTTTCCAAAATTTAACTTATGGCTTAAATTTTCAAGATTATTTTTTGAGACAGGAAAGAATCAGTTTTATTTATAGTTTTTCACATGGCTTTTGTTGCTCCAACACTTCGTTGTATGCGTGGTGCTGGGGTTCGGACCCGCATCCTTGCACATGCTAGGCAAGTGCTGTAACCACTGAACCACTGCTCCAGCCCCCAGTTTTCAAGATTTTTTTCATCTGTTTCCTCTTGTGTTAATTTCTACTCCTGTTACTTCCTTTCTTCTACATATGTTGAGTTACCATTTTCTTTATCCAACTTCTTCAGGAGGAATCTTGCATAATTGACCTCATGCATTTCTTTTCTAACATAAACATTAAAAGCTGTACATTTCCTATATCTTTCTGCCTCAGCCCCAGAGCTTTTGATATTTTGGATATGTGTTTTTATTATTACTTAGCTTGAAAATATCTTCTAATTTCCTTTCATATATCTTCGTTGGCATACAGATTATTTAGAAATGTGCCATTTTAATTTTCAAATGTTTGTGTTTTCATTGTAGTCAGAAAGCAGTCAGTGATTTTAGTTCTCAGTTTGCTAAGACTTGGCCTAGTGTATGGTTTACCTTGATGAATGTCATTTGTGCCCTTGACAAGGGTGTGTGTTTCTGCAGTATTGAGTTAGTGTCTGCGAGTCCTCCTCGTCCTTCCTCAGATTTTTGGCTGCTATTCCATCAGTTTGGAGAGAAGTGTGTCCTATTTTTTTCCTTTTAACTATGATTGTATATTTGTCTTTTTCTACCTATTGTTGCTGCTTTTATTTTTTATAGGTGTAAAACTATTATGGTTTTCCAGTAAAACACCTCATTTTGTCATTGTGAAGTGATCCTCATTTTTAATAGTGTTCTTTGCCTTGAAGTCTCCTTTGCTTGATATTATAGCCATGTCAGCTTTCTTATGCTTTGTATTAATGTTTTATCTTTTCTCTACCCTGTACTTCCAATTTATCTGTGTCTTTTTAAAGCAGATCTCTGAAGAATCACATATAATGGAGTTTGGGGGATTTTATGTAGTCTAAAAATGTTTTTTAGAGTGTTTATTATGATTGTAGTTAATATGATTATAATTATAATTGGATTTAAGTCTGCCATCTCACTATTTGCTTTTTTAAAAGCCAATGTGCTGGGGCTGGAGCAGTGGCTTGGCAGTTGTGGTGCTTGCCTCGCATGCGTGAGTACACGAGTTCGAACCCCAGCACCACATACAAAACAAAGTGTCAGAGAAGTGAAAGACACATGAAAAACTAAATAAAAATTGCTTCCGTCTTTCTCTCCCTCTCACTGTCCCCTCTTTAAAATAAATAAGTAAATAAATAAACCTAATATGCCTCAGAGGTTTTGCTCTCTCTTGTAAAGATTTTAAAAATTCAATCATAGGAGTTGGAGAGGTGACTCAGTGGTAGAGTACTTGCTATGGCACGTGCATGGACCTGGGTTTGATCCCCAGCACCACATATACAATTAAGTGGAACAAAACAAAAACCAGATGAAAAAATAAAATTGACTCTTTCTTTCTTTCACTCTGAAAAAAAGTTAATAAAATATAATCATAGTACCATTATTATATCAAATTAATCATTACTCAATATTATATTACACTTATTCTGTGTTCCAGTTTCTCCATTTGTGGACTGGGAGTGGTGGGAGGGGAGGTTAGAGGAAGGGGCTGCAATGGGGCATGAGTAAATTTTGGAGAGTATTGGATGTGTTCATTATTTTAATTGTGACTTAACAAGTATATAACTTGAAAAATGTATCAGATTGTACATCTCAAACCTTCAGTTTATTGTATATCAATTATACCTGGATGAAGCTGTTTAAAAAAAATAACCAAAAAAAAAAAAGCAAAAAGAAGCTAATCTGCTTGTGATTTTTAAATTTGCTGTTCGCATTGTTTTTCTCCCAGTTTCAAAAGATGATTCTTTTTGCAGGGGGCGAGTACGAGGGACTGGACTCAGGGGCACTTTACTGTAGAGCTACTTCTCAAATCCATTTTAATTTTTATTTTGAGACAGTGTCTTGCTTAGTTGTAAGACTGGCCCTGAACTTGCCAAGGCTGGTCTTGAACTTGTAATCCTCATCCCTCAGCCTCCAGAGTATCTAGGATTAAAGGCATGCCAGCACCTCACCTGGCCAAAGGATAATTTTTTTTTCTTTGCTTCTCACTAGTTTTATTTTTTTCCATATTTTTATTGATGCATTACAGTTGTACATAATGGTGGAATTTGTTGTTACATATTTGTACGTGCACACAATTTAACAATATAATTTGGCCAAAAGCACTCCCTCATACTTCCCCCCTGCTTCTCTTAACCCCTTGTTTCCTTTCCTCTCCTGATCTTCCTTTGATTTTCATGAGATTACCATCCTCCTTTTCCTTTTTCCTCTAACTTCCACGTATGAGAAAAAACATGACCCTTGACCCTCTGGTTTTGCCTTATTTTGCTTAATGCTAATGGTCACAGGTTCTATCCATTTTTCTGCAAATGACAGGATTGCATTTTTCTTTAATGGCTGAATAAAACTCCATTGTGTATGTATACCACATTTTCTTTATCCATTTATCCATTAATGGACATTTAGGCTGGTTCCATTTTGACTGTTGTGAATTGTGCTGTTATAAACATGAGTATACATGTGTTGCTGTAATGTGATGACTTTAATCTTTAGGATAAATAATCAAGAAGTAGTATAGCTGGGTCATGTGGTGGTTCTAAGCCTAGATTTTTGAGGAACCTCCATACTGATTTCCATAGTGGCTGTATTAATTTACAGTTCCACCGGTGGTGTAAAAGTGTTCATTTTTTCTTCACATCCTCTCCAGCATTTGTTATTGTTTCTATTCTTGATGACTGCCTGTCTGACACGTGTGAGATGAAATCTCAGTGTAGTTTTGATTTGCATTTTCTTAATAACTAATGATGTTGAACATTTTTTCTTATATTTGTTGGCCATTTGAGAAATGTCTGTTTAATTAATATGCCCATTTATTAATTGGGTTGTTTGGTTTGTTGATGTTAGATTGTATGAGTTCTTTATACATTCTAGTTTTTTTTTTTAAGAGAGAGGGACAGTGAGAGAGAGAGAGAAAGAGAGAAACAACTTTATTTAGTTTTTCACATGGCCTTAGTTGCTCCAACACTCAGTTGTGTACGTGGTTCTGGGGTTTGAACCTGGGTCCTCGTGCTTGCCAGGCAAGCGCTGAAACCACTGAGCCACCGCTCCAGCCCCTTCTTTATACATTCTAGATATTAACCATCTGTCAGAAAAGTAGCTAGCAAAGATTTTCTCCAATTCCGTAGGTTCTCTCTTCATATTCCTAATTGTTTCCTTTGCTGTACAGAAGCTTTTGAATTTAATGCCATTCCATTTATTAACTCTTGGCATTGTTCCCTGAGCTTTTTTCTGTTGAGAAAGTTCTTGGCTGTGCCCATATGCTAGAATGTTGACCGAATGTTTTCTTCTAGGAGTTGCTTGGGTTCTGGTTTGATCCACTTTGAGTAGATTTTTATGCAGAGTGAGAGATAAGGGTCTAGTTTCTTTCTTCTACATAAGGATAAACAGTTTTCCCAGCACTGTTTGTTTAAAAGTCTGTCTGTTCTCCAGTGTATGTTTTTGGCGCCTTTGTCAAGGACCAGATGACTATATCTGTGTGGGTTTATCTCAGGGCTTTGTATTCTGTACTATTGGTCTATGTGCCTGTTCTTATGCCAGTACCATGCAGTTTTTATTATTAGAGTTCTGTAGTGTGATTTGAAGTCAGATATTTTGATACCTCTAGCATTGATTTTTTTGGCTTAGGATTGCTTTGGCTATTCTGGGTCTTTTATTCTTCCAAATCAATTTTAAAAGTGTTTTTCTAGTTCTGTGAAGAATTTTTGGGGCTGGAGTGGTGGCTCAGCGGTTACATCACTTGCCTTGCATGCGCAAGGATGCGTTTGTATCTATCACCATGTATACAATTAAGTGTTGGAGCAACGAAAACAGATGAATATTTAATAAAATTGATTCTCTCACTGTCCCTCTCTCTATTAAAAAAAAATATGTTATTGGTATTTTGCTGGTGATTGCCTTGAATCTGAGTATTATTTCTTTCTTCGGTGTTGTATAGTTTTCATGGTGAGAGTTATTCCTAGGGGTTTTTGATGGTTTTTATTTTTGAGGCTATTGTGAATGGAATTATTTTCCTCATTTCTTTCTCAGGAGATTCTTTTGTATGGTGGTGGGCAGACTGGGAATTGAACAAAGGGGTGCTTAACCATTGAGCCACTTCCCCAGCTCTCTGCCCCTGACCTTTTTTAAATTTTAGACAGGGTGTCACTAAGTTGCCTTGGGGCTTATTACTAAGTTATTGAGACTGGCTTTGAACTTGTGTTCCTGTTGCCTCAGCCTCCTGAGTTGCTGGGATCATAGGTGTGTGGCACCATTCCTGGCTCAGATTCATTGCTGTCATATAGAAAAATTGTCAATTTTTGTATGTTGATTTTGTAACCTGCTTTAAATATTTATATATATGAGGAAGGGACAATGAGAGAGAGAGAGAATCAGTTTTTTGTTTTTTTTGTTTTTTTTAGTTTTTCATCTGATTTTCATTGCTCTGACACTTTGTTATGTATGTGGGGCTGGGGTTTGAATTTGTGTCCTCACGCATGCCAGGCAAGTGCTGCAATTGCTGAGCCACCGCACCAGCCCCTATAACCTGCTACTTTGCCAAATTTATTTTATTAGCTCTAACAGCCTTTTGGTGGGGTTTTTGGTTCTTTTAAGTATAGGATCATATCATCTGTAAACAGTGAGAATTTGACTTCTTCCTTTCCTATTTTTATCTCTTATTTTCTTCTCTTGCCTAATTGCTCTGGCTAGAATTTCTAGCGCTATATTAAGTAGGAGTGGTTAGAGTGAATCTTCTTGGCTTATTCCAGATTTTAAAGGAAATGCTTTTAGTCTTTCCCCATTTACCATGAGGTTAGCTTTAGGCTTTTCATATGTAGCCTTTGCGATATTGAGGTAGGTTTCTTCTATCCCTAGTATCTTCAGTATTTTTATCATGAATGGTGCTGTAGTTTGAAGGTCTTCTCTTCATCTGTTGAGACAATTAAGTGATTTTTGTTCTTAATTCTATTTATGTGATGAATTATGTTTGTTTATTTGCATATATTAAACCATCCTTGCATCCTTGCAACTTGGACATGATGTGCAATCTTCTTAATATGTTGTTGAACATGATTTGCTAATATTTTATTAAGAATGTTTGCATTTAAGCTGGGCACAGTGACACACTTGTAATCCCAGTGATTTGGGAGACTGAGGCAGGCGGATTGAAAGTTCAAAGCCAGCCTCAGCAACTTAGGCCCTAAGCAACTTTGCAAGATCATTTCTCAAAATAAAAATAAAAAAGGGCTGGATTTTTGGAGCTGGATTTTTGGTTAAGGGACCCTGGGTTCAAACCCTAGTACAAAAAAAAAAAAAAAAAGAAGAAGAAGAATTTTTATATCAGTTGATTAGCATTATTGGTAAATAGTTTTCTATCCTTGATGTGTCCTTATCTAGTTTTGGTATAAGTGTGATACCGGCTTCATAGAATGAATTTGAAAGTGTTACATCTATTTCTGCTTCATGGAATAATTTGAGGAGTATTGGCATTAGATATTCTTTAAAGATCTAGTATAATTCATCTGAGAATTACTATTTATTTTCTACTTGTTGCCTCTAATTTTTGTTTCTCCTTTATTGTCATCTTTTGAGTTGATCAAGTAATATTTTAGTATTCCATTCTATATCCTTCGTTGCCTTTTTAGCTATATCTTTATTTATTACTGATTGTTGTTATCTATCCATTTAAAGATTAGATCTGAACCTAAATCTTATGATTCAACCTTGAATTAATACTATTCCACACATAATGTAAGAAACCTTATAAACCATATAATTCCATTCCACATATAACCCTACCCTTTGTGCTATCGTTGACACTGTTTTACTTCTAAATATGTTACAAACTTCATAATACATTATTAAGGCTTGGTTGTACATCTTTTAAATAATTTGTGAAAAGAAAAAAGTGGTTTAAAAATGAATATTTAGCATTTTTAATGTAAATGTCTTTCATTTTTTAGTATAAATCCTTATTTCTTTCTAGTAACATTTGTTATCAGCCTGTCTGCAATTCGCCACTCTAGAATTACTAGAATTCTAAACAAAGCTACTGTCAATATATTTAAAGATATTGATAGATCTGCCTTTAGTTGTGAGGCACAGCAACCCTTACTGATATTGTAGCCTTTTTGAAAATTCATAGCTCTTCAAGGATAAAATCAAAGCTAATTTTAAAAGAAAGTTGTTTCACTGGCAGTCCTTTGAAGAAATTTTAACAAAATAGTGGCTAAAACTGATCTCCAGGCATAATTTACATGTGTTTTCAAAGAATTTTGCAAATGCTTTAGTAAAAGTTTAAAGAAAACAACCATAATATGAATAGGAAAGTCCTGGCCTAACTTTTTAGTTTGACCATAGGGAATAGTCAAGTCACTGCCTTTCAGTGTTGACTGTTTATTTGGCTGTTTGCTGTTTGTATGTGTTGTCTTACTTGGTTTGAACTTTCCCATTGTTCAGAGGAAATGTCAGAAAATACCATTTTGAATAAATCTCATCTAGTTGGCTTGTTGGGAGTGAGTATGTTGAGAAGGGTTGTCAGGGCTGGGTGATGCTTGTGAAAAAGCCTTCAAATGGCTTTACATTGTCCCTCCAGATTTTTTTTACTTAAAACCAAGAATGACATAAGGATTTTGGATTATAAGATCTAGAGCCCATAACACTGCTGTTCTCACTGTCCATTTTGATAAGTCGTGTTATTGGGTGACACTGTTCACATGGTCATCCTATAAATATTGATTGGCTACCACCTAAGTGACAAACACTGTAAAATATTCTCAGGTGCAAAATCTTTTAGTGAGTGATAAGTTAGAGATGGTTACATTGCACCAAAGACATGTAATGGTAGGGAAGATACAAAGTGCCCCTAAAGTACAAAGAAGGGTTGTGCCTAGTCTAGATCTGGGATAAGTATTCTTTTAATGAGCCTTGGGGAATGTGATGTCTAAGTAGAATCCTGAAGAACTTAGGTGATGTAATTTGAGGATAGGACAGATGGGTTAGAGAATGGTGTTTTAGGAAGAGAATGCTACATGCAGATAGCTGTCTAGATAAAAGAGGCAAAAAAAAAAATCATTCCTGTGATCAGTAGCTTGGGAGAGGAAAAAAGGAATGAGAGGGAAGACAGGGAAGAGAGGCTTTAGTGTGATCATGTATGACCGCATCTGTCATGCATGGGCATTTAGAATTGGTTGGGTAGGAGATTTTTAGCCATTGGAGCATTTTAAGCAGTAATACAGTTTGTCAGATAATTTATTATTTTAGAAAGATCATTTGCACTGCCGTGTAAGCAATATAAACAAACACCAAATATATAGTTTTTTTTTTTTTAAGGTTGTTGAAATAATCTAGGTAGGAGATACAGGAAGTGAAAATGCAGGAAGTAGATGATTTCAAAACTGTTAATGAGGTAGAATGGTTGAGTGTCAAGACGGTCAAGAAAGAAAGGGTGTTTTCTGGTTTGAGCATTGAACATATATGGTATTTCCATGCCTTGAAATAAAGAAAGGGAAGTTTCAGAACATGTTGAATTTGGGTCACCCATATGCATTCAGTTGGAAACTTACTAAAAAATTGAACAATGAGGTCTGGAATTTAAGAGTTTCCATTTGAGATAAAGATTTTGGGTTGGTCATTAGCATATGACAACTAGTAATATCCATATCTCATAATTTCAAAACTAGAATTAGAACTCAAAGCCCATGGTTCCATGTTTCATGGGTATGTTTACTTCTGTAAAAGACTATTGAAATATGGAAACTTAGGAGTAACGAAATTATAGGGTAGAAGTTAACAGGCAGCATTCTCTGTATTCTAAAATAAAGAGTAAAATGAAGAGGATAAGTAAAATAATAAGTTGCTTCAGAAGTTCTGCTTGTTGACCAGCAGAGGGCAGTCAGTATTGAAGCGCAGTAGTTTTCTGCTCTGCATTCTCCTTAAGGCGTAGAAAGCTCATTTTTAGAATATGTATTTTAATTTTTCACATTCCATTGGGTCAGGCACGCAGGGCACTTTTATTTATTCTTGGTTCTGAGTTACGTCCAATTTTTGTGTTCCAGATTTTTATTCGATTCCCAATTTCCCATGCCTAGTCTTTGGTCCCTCCTAAAAGTTTAAATAAAGGTTTGAGTCATCCCTTTAAGAGCTGTCTGGTGGCTTGGGGTTGGGACTTAGTATAAATTGAATGGAGAGTTTGAGAAATACTGTGAATCTTTGTCATTCAGTTCCTCAATTAGAAATGCCCCAGTTTTTGTTCTTAGTTGACTGTTAAAATTCTGGGACACGTTTGGGTTCTTAGTATTGTTATTCAAAGAACAGAATGAAAGGGGTTGACTTTTAGCTTCAAGATACAGTATTGATAAAACTTGAGAAACTAAAAGCAGCAAACTCTTCCGCTACGTGATTGGAGGGATATAAGAAAAATTTTTTGTCCCTGTATATATCCATCCACATGCCATGTGTCTAATGCCCCTTTGTCTACTTTTCAGCTGTAGGCACTCAAGGCTCCACTAAAATTCAGAAAGTTCACTGAGAGAAACAAGTGTGACAGCATGAATTATTTTTCTTACATTAGCTAGCCAGTGATTTAGCAAGAACTTGAAAGAGGAGGATGTGGGTAGAAAAATCTAACTGGTTTTAACTAGAGGATGGGAGAAGGTGTCTAGAACTAGAATTACACTTTTCCTGTAATTAACTTTCAGTGCCTCCCAACTGACTGATAACTTTATGATGGTAAAGATCAATATTTATAGAGTATATGCTGTGTGCCAGGCACTATTCTCTCTCTCTCTCTCTCTCTTTCTTAAAAGAGGGACCGTGTGAGAGAGAGAATCAACTTTATTTAGTTTTTCTTGTGGATTTTGTTGCTCAAAAACTTCATTGTGTATGTGGTGCTGGGCTTTGAACTCGTGTCCTTGTGCATGCCAGGCAAGCACCATAACCATTGAGCCATCACTCCTACCCCCACTGTTCTGCTTTAATCTTCAAACTAACCTTTTGAGATAACTATTATTGTCTCTAGTTTGCAGATTAGGAAACTGTGACATAGAGAAGTTAAGTAGTCTGTTTATAATTGTTCATGGAATTGACAACTGGTGTTTACCTACCACTATGCTGCCTAGCTCAGTTCTGTGCCAGTAACTCAGATAATTTTGAATTGAATCAGAGCATGGACAAGCATGAAGCTAGGTTACCTGGAATGGTGACCCTTAAAAACAGGTCCATATGACATCAGACAACCTCAGCAGGATTCATGAGGTCCCCAGATTTACAAAACTGTTGTTCCTGTTTTTTAGTATAGCAATAACCTAACCTTAAGGAAATGTGTGAAAATAAATAGAAAAGTTTTTAAAGGTTTTACTTCATAAAGCTTGCCCAATTAAATTGAGGATAGCTACTTAATGTCATTCTTACAACAGTGTTATTTCTCTGAAATTGGTAACTAATTAAATTCAGTTTTTTCTTAGAACAAAAGAGTTCTTCAAAAGTTGTATTAAAAATAGAAACTTTGTTCAGTGATATAGTTTAAAAATTTAACAAAAGCTAATTAATTTCATTGACCTGGCAGTTTTAGCATAGGTTAACGTGTTTGATTAGGCTTCCTAAGAGTTGTGGACTAGGCCAGTAAATTATTTCTTTCATTTTCCATTTTCTCTTTTCATCCATGTGAAGAATTCAGATTAAAATTCAGATTAAGGAATATCCTCATGTAGAAAGTCTAGTGGGAGAACCCTCTCTTTCAGAAATAAGCTTTGCGTTGTGACAGGAGCCTATTTTTTGTTCTCACAAACTCAGTTATATTAGTGTTATATTAGCGTTCTTTGGTATTATCAGTGTAGCATGACCACAAGTCAGACATAGCCTACTTTGGGGAAAGGATTTGGTGGGGTGGAGAAAGATTAAAACTACTGTCAGAAAAGTAGCTTTGGTGTTGATAGCTGTAAGTTGTCAGTGTTCTCTCTCACTCTCTCTCTCTCTCTTCTGTGTCAGTGATCAAGAGGTAACTGATTGTTCTGGGTAGGTCATTGTGAAACTAACAAATGAGAATAGTGTGATTCTTTCCAGATTGGAAGCAGGAGTATAAAAATGTTATATATATATTCATTTTATATCCAAGTTCCAGAAACATTAACTCTCTAAGTTGGTATTTGGGGGAAGAGAACGCTATCACCTTGGTGAAGTTGTGAATTATGAAAGACATTTCTGTTGGGTTACTGAATGTCCCTTGGGGTTTGTTTCATTTATAACTTTGCCTCAGGCCTTCTGCTGCATCCTGTTGGAATGACCTCCTTTTCAACCCTGTGCTGGCAGCTGTAATACAGCTCTTTCCCCTGGATCCTTCAGGCTTGTCACATGACAGATAGGAACTGTGACCCCTTTGTTTCTTACCCCAGATGATTGGGTCTCTTTTTTTTAAATGCTTAACAATTTTGTCTTATTTTCTTTCTTTTTCCCCTTTTGCTCTCCTTCCTTTTAATTTCCTACCAAGATAAGATTGTTTTTGTAGCAATTTAACTTTTTATCAAAATACAATATTGATGCAGAAAGTACAGAAATCATAAGCTCACTGAATTTTCACAATGTGAACCTACCATATGGACAGCAGTTAGAGCTAGAGGAAATATCACCAGAACTTAAGAGAACCCTTGTCCCCTCTAGTTACTCCTTAGTTCCCCCGGAGGACTCATTATCCTGACTTTTTTTTTTTTTTTTTTTTTTGCCTGTTTGGGGACTTGGTAGAAATGGAATCATATAGAATATGTGTCTGGGTTTTTTCATTTAGCATTTTTGTGTTATTCATATACATTACTCAGTTGTTATTGCTGTATAATATTTCAGAGAATAAATATTCCATATTAAGTATTAAGGTTATTTCTAGTTAGGGCTGTTGTGATTAGTAGTGCTAAACATTCTTATACTTTTGATTGAAATGTGGCATCATATATTAAATGTTAAAATATGACATTTAATATATATCATATTTCATTCCTGAGTATTTTCATATAAATGATATCCTTCTAGCCATTTAATGGAAAAATTCATATAAACAGTGAACTACTGATTTTAGGCAAACAATTGGAAACATTTTTAAACATGTATGGATTTAGCTTTAGCATAATGTATCTAATTTATGAATAAAGAAAATGCCTCTAGTTAAATATGCTATAGTTTTAAACAGATAACTCCTACCAACAAAATTGCCTCTTGCTGCCAGTGACACATTTTACTGACTTTTTTCTTAATGCGTACTTTTTATTCAGTTTTCCAAAACTGAGTTGCTGGGCCTGTTCTGCAAAGATCTTGTGAAAATATTTTGATGGTAATAATTTACAGTGATGTCTAACTTTTACCACCTCTGAATGGTGATGCCTGCAGAGAATATCATGCTAATGCTTGATCACCATTCTTAACTAAAGTCACAGTGGTCAACCCTTGAATGCATGCAGATTGCGTTCCTCTCTAAGAAGAAAGCTCTATACTGTAGATGGGCTCCATGATAGGGAGCCAAGCAGTTGGATGGTCCAGAATGACCTTTCTCTCCCAACCTTCTAAAACATGGCTGAAATTTGTTTCATGAATTCTTGTGAATTTTGTTTAACCTAATGGGTGTAAAAATAACAATTGTGATATCATAGCTCTCAAGGTGGATAATACCTTTTATTGAAGTGTTACTTGACCTTCAGATAGAGTGTCCCCCTCAAATCATTCTACAAACATGCATGCAATTGAGTGTTTTGACCCTGGTGTTTTGGAGACTTTAAAGAATTTCCCTCGGCTCAGCATTTGGAATGCTTATCTGCCACATGCAAGGACCCAGTTTTGAACCCCAGCACCACTTGCACAACTAAGTGTCAGAGAAACAAAAGCCAGATGA
>PVKS010048301.1:0-12460 GCA_004027875.1 Aplodontia rufa | reverse complement strand
CGAGGTCTGTCAATCTGTATCAACATGATGATTAGTAACTCAAAGATTTGAAAGAAGAATTAAGGAAAGAGATCAGAGAATAATTTCAAGTTATAAAAGACAACTTTTAGGGGCTGGAGCGGAGGCTCAGCGGTTTTGGCACTTGCCTGGCAAGCACAAGGACCCAGGTTCAAAACCCAGCACCATGTATGCAACTAAGTGAGCAACGAAGGACATATGAAAAACTAAAAAAAGTTGTTTCTTTCTGTTTCTCTGTCCCTCTCTCTTAAAAAAAAAAAAAAAAAAAAAGACAACTTTTATAGTGAAATAAGGAAATAAGGGAGCAATTCCATTAGATGAAAGATCTGCTTTATAAAGAATTAGATGCCCTGAAAAGAGATGTAGCAGAGCTATCTGAACTGAAAAACACTGTCAACCAAATCATATCTTCACTGGAAGATTCTAACACCAGAGTAAACTTCACTGAAAATAGAACTTCAGCTCTTGAAGAACATACATTAGATAATGAAGATAGGCTAAGCAATGTCGAGTTCAAGGAGGACAGACAAGAGAAGAAACTTACAATACATGACCAGAAATTCCAAATAATATTTGACAAGAAGAGGAGAAATAACCTGAGAGTCATTGAACTGGAAGAAAACTCCGAACAGCAAAAAAGAGGCATTAAGATTCTTTTAAGCAAGATTATAAAAGAGAACTTCTCGTACATTAGAATGACCCAGAATATCACATCCAAGATGCTTATAGAACACCAAAGTGACCTATCAAATGAGAAATTCAACAAGACATATCATATACAAAATGAATAACAGAGAAATTAAACAGAGAATTCTAAAAGTAGCCAGAGAAAAGCCCCAAATCACATTCAGAGGCAAACAAATTAGGATCATTATGGATTTTTGAGATCCAACAATGAAGGCCAGAAGAGCTTGGAACAATATTTTTCAAGCCTTGAAAAATAACAACTTTGACCAAAAATAATATACCCTGCAAAACTCAGGTTTAAATGTGATGGGGAAATTAAATACTTCAAAGATAAACTCAAGTTAGCAAGATACATGAACACATATCCTGCACTACAGAATATTCTCAAGGATATTCTTCATTCAGAAGAAAATGCTAATAATACCCTAAACCCTTAAACAAGGGAGAGTCAATAACCACATTACACACTAAAGGATTCCCAAGATGGCTCAAAACTCTGTAATAGTCACAAAGTCTGAGACTCAGTTTCCCATATCTATTCTAACTCTGAATGTGAATGGTCCCAAGGCCCCATTTAGAAGATACAGATTGGCTCACTGGATCAAAAAAACAAAATCCAAAAATATGTTGTCTACAGGAGACACGCTTAACACTCAAAAATAGACTCAGACTGAAAGTGAAAGGTTGGCAAAATGCCTACCAGGCCTGTGGTTGAAAAAAGCAACCTGGCATGGCAATGCTAATATCTGATAAAATTAATTTCCATCTGAAACTAGTCAGAAAGGACAAAGAGGGACACTTCATCATATTAAAAGGAACAGTTCATCAAGAAGATTAACAATAACTAACATTTATCCCCCCAATTAACCACCCCCCCCAAATATATGGAAAAAAAAACTGAAGGGCATTAATCCCCTCATCTCAACACAGTAATACTGGGGGATTTCAATAAACCATTATCAACACTAGACAGATCTTTAAAGCAAAAGATCAATAAAGACATCTTCAATATGAATAACTCTATTAATAAATTGGGCTTAACAGACATCTACAGAATATTCCATTCTAAGTCAGCTGAATTTACCTTCTTCTCAGTGGCTCACTGATCCTTTCCTAAAATAGACCACATCCTAGTTCATGGAGGTAATCTTAACAAATACAAAAAAGTTGATATAGTCCCATATATCCTGTCAGACCACAATGCTATGATCTTAGCAATCAACAACAAGTGAAACAACAGAAATTACTCAAATACTTGGAAATTGAATAATTCTCTCAAATGAAGGATGTATAAAAGAGGCAATGAGAGCAGAAATCAAGAAATTCTTGGAAATGAATGAGAATGAGGAAACAACATAATGAAATATCTGGGATAGTATGAAGGCATTCTTAAGAGGTAAATTTATAGCACTGAGTGCATACATCAAAAATCTAGAAAGAGCCCAAATAAATAGCCTTATGCTACAATCAAATGCCTGCAAAAAGAGGAACAATCCAATCCCAAAGCTAATAGAAGACAGGAAATACCTGAAATCAATGAAATTGAGAACAACAACAAAAAAAAAAAAAAAAAAAAAAAAAAAAAAAAAAAAAAAAAAAAAAAAAAAAAAAAAAAAAAAAAAAAAAGAAATGATCAACAAAACAAAGAGTTGGTTCTTTGAAAAAATAAAAACAACTTTTTGATGGAGATACATTACAAGTTTCTGGTTCCTATAGCCTTTAAGCACAAATGTTATAATACCTCTTTATACTTCTTATTCCTCAATCCACAGAGCAAAATATCCTCTTCATATAGTGCTTTAAAAGTCTAGATCAAATCAGAATTACAGAAGTTAGGATATTTGGCTCTGGTAATACTATTTTTAAAAAGTAGTAGTAGTATAGTGTGGTAGATTTTTGACAATATAAAGTCAATGCAGGATTATAGTATATGGAAGGCCTAAAGGTTTTGAGAATTGCTCTAACTTAAATCTTCAAAGCAAGCTACTTTCATAATCAGATCGTTATAAATTATTGTTTTAAAGTTTATATATTATAAAAATATTACTGAAACTTAAGAATCTTTATATGAATGATACTTGAGAAATGACATTTGAAATCAAATCTCTAACGTCTGATTAGAAAGATAAGTACTTATCATTCTCTGGCAATTTTAATGTTTTAAAAATTTTGAAAATAATAAAAACTCCAATTTTATATAAAGCTTTATTAATAAAATTACTTAACCAATTACAAAATCATTCAATCAAACAACATCATATAAATTTTTGTTTCAAAATAGTATGCTTTTAGAAGTATATTATACTTTCAAAGCATGTGAATAATTGAATATAATGAAGTTTTCAATTAAGGCTGGGAAGTCTTAAATGTTATTTAACTTGGAAATGAAATAATACCACTAATGGAAGTATTCCAAAGAGTTGGTAGAAGCTCAAATAACAAAACTCAGTAAGAAAAGTCATGTGCAATGTGGCACAAAAACCACATTTGTAAAGATTAAGCAGGTAGGAAAAGGATAAACTCAAGAACATCTCTGAAAACGGTCACATTTTACTTAAACTTACATTCATGTAATTGGAACAATGAACAACATATAGATAAGCCTAAAATATACCAAAGAGTGATAAGTGCTATTTACAGAATTTAAAGCAGTTTGATATATTAAATCTGATTAGACAGCCCATAAAACTTTTCTCAAAATACAATATTTTAAGTTAACATCTAAATTATACAGAGGAGACTTCCAAAAAAGAGAGGGAAGAAACACATAGAAAACAAATTAACAGAACAAAGATGCTAGGACATTCTGTCCACTAAAGCACAGCGAACAAGAGGGGTAACAAGATGAGGCCAGAGAATCAGACGAGGCCAGAAATTGCAGGTTTTATAATCTTGGATAAGGAATTGGGATTTTATTGTAAGAGCTTGAGAAGACTGATGATTTTATGCAAGGAAAACTTGACTTCGGTTTCAACACGATGACACATCCTTCTGGAGATAAGGGATTGAAAATGAAGCAAAAATTGAAGTAGGAAAAATCAGTTAGGAAGGGTGTCCTTGATTTAACAAATGTTTATAGTGTCTGTTTCAAAAGCTATTTAAGGCACCGGGGACAAACCATAAAACAAAGTTTGTGTCTTTATGTGGCATATGTTCTAGCTGGGGGGACAGGTAATTAATAAACAAAGAAATAACAAAATGCCACATGGTAATAACAGTTACAAAGGAAAATAAAAAGGGTGAAGGAAGATATGCAGAATTAAGGAGAAGGTGAGTACACAATTTTATACAAAGGGTTGAGGGAAATCTTCACTGAAAAAAATAATGCTTGAGCAGACAGGGAAGATAAAAGCTCCCTTAGATGAAAGAACATTAAATATAAAGGTCCTAATATCCTAGAAATGCACATGGAGCACTAGAAAAATAGGAAATAAGTTTGCATCTGGGAAAGAAGAGGGAGAAGTGATTTGAAGGGAAAGAGGAAAAAAAAGACATAAGACCCTGTAAGACATTGCAAGACAACTAAGAAAGCGATGCCATCAGAAGAGTGATATCGTCTAATTTATATTTCAGAAGATACTCTAGCTAATGTTAAGGACAACTGTAAGTGAGGAAAGACAGAGATCTGAATGGCAAATATCTTGCTCATAAGAACAATCTGGTAGATTGTAGTGGAGATGTGAGAAGTGAATAGATTCTATATATATTTTGAAGATAGAGACAACAAATGAAAAAATATGATGTAACTAAGATGAGAGATGTTGGTAGCTTATTAAGGTTGGTAGTGACGAAGTGAAGTATATAAACATAGAAAAAGTTTTAAAGTTGGAACCAAAAACAATTTGCAGGTAGATTGGGTATAGGAAGTAAGGAAAAGACAGAAAATATTTTGGGGTTTTTAATTTGAGCAAATCAAAAATTCTATTGATAATAAATTTATGATGTCTATTAGATATTCATATAAAAACATCAAATAAACACTTGGATTCAGGGTTAGAAGTAAGGGTTATAAGACTCAGTGTTTTAGAGATAACAGTTAAAGCCAGGGGTGATTGAGATCATCTTGAGGAAAAAATGTATCAGTAATGAAAGAAAGGAACCCAGGGCAGGAATGCAACTGGAGGAAAAGCAAGCCAACACTAAGAAGACACATAGAGAAGCAGCAAGTAAGGGAATTCAGAGGAACAGCCTAAAAGGGTTGAGGAACGGAAGAAGCAACGTTACAATCAAGAGAAAAAAAAGTATTTAAGGAAGAGATAAATGGAACCTGGCTAAGAGATCAAGACACAAAGCACAGAAGTCACTACTGGATATAACAATACAAAACAAAACAAAACAAAAAAACACCACAGACCTTACTAAAAGTACTCTTGTGGAACTGTGTGGTTTAAAGTTCCAACAGAGTAAGTTCAAGATAGAATATGTTGAGGAAATGGATCACTGCAGTATCTCACTACATATACACTGTCAAGATATTTTGCTATAGGAAAAAATAAAAACTGCTGGTGGCCAGGGAAAATTATGGGAGAAATTTTTTTTTAAGAGAATGATACTAAAATGTTTGTATGTTGACAAATGATCCTTTAAAGAAGTGGGCAATGTGAGGGTAACTACAGTTTACGATCAAAAGCATATTATATTATTACTTTTTAAACATTTATGATTGTACAACTTGATTCCTTAATTTAAAAAAAAAAAGGTTACAAGGTCAAAAGAAAAAAAAAGGGTGATTCATGATGCAAAAGACAGAAATAATGACAGGAATACAGTAAATGGGTTGACCGTTGATTGGAGCAAGAATATTCAGTCAAAACAACAGAAAAGAAAACAGAATGAATATAAATACCATTGCTGATGTTTCAATTTCTTCAAAAAATGCCACTTAGAGATCACTCCAACTAATTCAAGCAGTAAATACAGAGATAGTTTTCTTCATATAATATGCCTAATGTAGAGTTATTAATCACCATTTGTACCCAAATTTAGGAATGTGGATGTAAATATATTAATAACATAAAGTATAATCATAAGCATTTTTCCTTTTTAATGTTTTTATTGGTATATTATACATAATGGTAATGTTCAATTCAACATAATTATACATGCATGAGTGTTAGAGTTTGGTTGAAAGGAATCCCCCAAAAGCTGTGTGAAGGAAGGCTGAGGTGAAATGATTGGGTTATTAGAGCCTTAACTCAGTGAACCAATCTCCTGATGGGATTAACTGGTAACTGTAGGCTAGTTGGGTGAGGGTGGAGGAGGTGGGACATTGGTAGAAACTGAAATGAGAGTCTAAATGCAACCTACAAGACAGAAAGATACAGACACAAAGAAAATGAGAGAAACAAAAAAAAATAGGTTTTGGAAGAAAACAGAAAAACGACAAGTCTTAAACTTGTAGTTAAACTGTTGTTGTCTAAGTTCATGAAATCAGCTGGCCCAATGGCTAGCCCCCTACTTCTTTTGTGAGTGCTGGTTATTAATCCAATAAATTCCTCTTTTCCACTTAAGTGAGTTTGACATTGGTATGTTGCTTGCAACCAAAAGCTTGGTGGATAACATTCTGCCAGACATAAGTAAAAATTATCTGGTAGATAAACATTCTCTCAAAGATACATAAACAGGGACATTTCCTCTCCATAAAGTAACGTATAGAGTACTTCCACAATCATTTCCATATACCCATCACCAACCAATTAACAGACCAGTCTGAAAGGAAACTGAAAATATCTTTGTGTGTATACACATGCACATTCTGGTAAGACAGAACACAAGTAACATACGAAACACTGAGTTGGTTCATGTTAAGGGTTAAGTTGAGTCCCTCAAAAAGATAAGAATAAGTTCTAACACCAGCACCACAAAATTTGACCTTATTTGGAAATAAGGACAATACTGACATAATTAGTTAACTATACTTGAGTAAAGCAGGCCCCCAATCCAATATACCTGGTCTCCTTACAAGTATACAGCATGGAAAGAAAACACAGAGGGAGGATGCCACAATGAAAGCACAGACTCAAGTTATGCAATCTCAAGCAAAGGAACACCAAAGATGGCCAGTCAACTATCAGAATCTAGGACTAGCCAAGGCAAGATTTCCCAACTGGATTCAGAGGAAGTATCATCTTGCCAACAGCTTGATTTCTGACTTCAAGCCACCAGAACCATGACATAATAAAGTTCGGTTGTTTTAAGCCATCTGGTTTGTGGTACTTTGGTATGGCAGTTGTAGAAAACTAACATAGTAGGTTATAGTAAAGATGGGTATGTGTAGTGTACAACTTTAAAAGCTAAGAAAACTTTTATATTAACAATTGCCAAATAATATCTCACTAAACTGAAAATAAATTTTAGTCTTTTGTTATTAATAAAACACAGGCTTTGGAGTCGAGTTTGAATTCTACCATTTATTAGCTATGTGATCCTGTTTCCTCATCTATAAAGGAATATAAAATAGCATTTACTTCATGGGTGGCTATAGAGATTAAACGAGCTGATACATGTGTAGTACTTAAACTAATCTCCAGCATATACCAAGAGCTATTCAAATGTTAGTCATGATAATATTATCATGAACATTCAAATTTAAATGAAAGAATGTGCATGCACACTAGAGTAAAGCTGACCAACTGAAACTAAGAGTCAATTTCTCAAATTAACACTGATACGTCCAAATATAATATCTTGAAATACTAACAAGAGAATGATTATTCAGTACCCCAAAGATTTTCAATGACAAACACAGAAGACCTATTTTTTTTCAATTTCATAAAACTCTGTGCTAACTTACTGATATGAAAAATTCTAATTTAGAGAAAGCATATATATGATAAGAATCTTACTTGATTATAATATACGTAAATTATAATTGAGAAATTTTCTACATAAAACTTCATATGTATATATGTATGTGTGTGTATACATATGAAAAAATTTTTAAGAAAAACAAGGATTTATGGGAGAAAAAATTGACAGAAAATTACTTCAACTATGCCAGACTTCTAATTGTCAACATAATTCTAAAACCTCATCATTTAGTAAAAGTAAAGATCCATTGTTCTTTAATGACTTTGTAGTTCAAGTAATATGCTTTCATTCCCTTTCCTTGACATAATTTTTCCAAGTTTTTCTTAAAAAAATAGAATGATTTCCAAATGGGTGTTAACTCCTAATTCTTCAGATAGTATAATCTTAAAAGGATTAATAAAACTATGCTGTGCAATTTATGATTTAAAAAAATTTTTTTTGTTTTAGGAATGGCAAAAATTATTCATTTGAGGGCTTTACTTTCTTATATGGTATCTGTGAATGCATTTTAATTTAATTTTTTAAATTTTCCACTGAAGTTTGACTACAAGTAGTACTTAAACAGTACAAATTTGGCATAAACACTTTTCTTTGTAATCCTCATCATTCACAAATACATAAGCATTTTCTTTTTTTCACAAAGCATTTTCTTAAGAAAATAATTTGCAAAACCTCAAACACTTCTACTAAATGTAGGATGTAAAAAAATATCAAGTTTAATTCAGTGTTACACATGCTCATATCCAAAACAAGTAATTATTTTTTTAAACTAGGGAGAGATTTAAAATAAGAAGAATGAAAAACATTTCTAAAGTCAGCATAAAATAAGATATAAATTAAAACAAATAATTCAGGTCAGTAGTCTTGTTCTTGAAAAGTCTTGCACTTACCAAGAGTTTTACAGGCAAATAGAGCCATGGCACTTTGCAATCTGTCTGGTCTTAGAGCCTGTACTACAAGAACCTTAAAAGAAAATACGGAATATTTTTAAATAATAAACTTCCCACAATAGTTTTAATTTAACAATAGTTAATGTTAACTAATTCAATAAATATTTACTGAAATGTGTGCATACTTATTGTTTCTTAGTGTTTACTATGCTTTAAACTGTCACAATAGACACATACCAAGTCTCCTCTCTAATACCTAGAAATTACTGAAATTCATTTGCTTCCTCATCTATAGTAAATATAGAGTTAAGACCTAAGAGTTAAATGGCAGATGAAAATAGCAGAATATAGGTAAAGCATTTCTGGTGAAAGCAAATGAAGGCCAGATATCCTGCCTAAAATCCTCAAATCACTATTTTTATATTAAATCATGTATATCTATAAAAATTTTAGATATTTCATTCCTAGAAGTTTCGATGTTTTCTTTTTTTAAAAAACATACTTGATGAAAAAGAATTCAATGTATATAAAGATAAAATGAATACAGATCCCACATCTGAGGGCCCAGGGAAGAGTTAAGTGCTAGGGTTATTTCCTATAGCATAATTTCTGGAGTTCTCCCCCTCTACCCTTTTGTCTAACCACAAATTTAATGGAATCTACCAAAGATTTCATCATTCTAGTTCAAAATGGAATAAGAAAAAAAACACATTCCTCATCACTGGCCTCTTCCTTAGATACAACTCTGGAAAATGAATGACCAAGATAATTTGTATTTTAGTTTTTTTAAAAAACACATTTTTCGGAGCTGGAGCGGTGGCTCAGAGGTTTCGGCGCTTGCCTGGCAAGCACGAGGACCCGGGTTCAAACCTCAGCACCACGTACACAACTAAGTCTTGGAGCAACTAAGGCCATGTAAAAAACTAAATAAAGTTGTTTCTCTCTTTATCTCTCTCACTGTCCCTCTCTCTTTAAAAAAAAAAAAAAACAAACACGTTTTTCCTACTGCAAGATCTCATTTGGATTAAAGGTAGAAAGAATAAGAAAAATTATAATAAGAGGTACCCTACTGAGAAATTTTGCTAATTATCCAGATTAGAGGGCAAAAGTAGAAAAATCCTTCCTTTCACATGCCTTTTAAAGGTTAGATAATACTCTAAAGGCCATGATTTCTTTAAATGATTTCTGAATGATGAAACATTAGATTTTTGTGCATTGTGATATCAAATATTACCTGCTGAAATAAGGAAACTTTCTTTGCAAGAATAGATGGAAACTCCTGTTCACACATTGAATTATGATAATAAGTACGCCACAGTGCTACATCTTCAAAACAGAGAGTCTGATAAAGACTGGGAAGAGCAATCTAAAATATAAAAATAACAACATATAATGAGCTACATGTGAAGATGTGAACATGTACATATTTTTATAAAGCACAAATAAAACCAATTATTAGTAGGTATTTATTATTTGTTTTCTTCTTTGTCTTGGCTTATCTAAGATGTCTTGATCATTTCTAGGTCAGAAAGTATGGTAGACTCATCTAGTGTTAAAGCCCAAACTAAATAAAGCATTTTCAAAGTAGTACAAAGTCAAAACTCATAAAAGAAATCTTTTCTCTACATGAAAACATTTATACATAGCTATCTCCACCTTGTGGAGAAAAGAAATGCTGTCACTAAAATCTAGCACAAATTTTAGGGATTGCTGCAATTGAATTCCATATTAAACTACAAAAACACATCAAATTTTATATCAATATCAATAAGGATAGTCTGCCTGTCTCTGACAAAATTCTGGTCAGGCTCTGTTGAGCTCTTTTTGATTAGGCTTTTTGAGGAAAAAAAAAAAAAGAGGGAGGGAGAGAGGGACAGTGAAAGAGCATCAATTTTATTTAGTTTTTCATTTTGATTCTGTTGCTCAGATACTTCGTCGCATCCATGTTACTGGGGTTTGAACCAGAGACCTTGCGCATGTGAGGCAACCGCTATAACCGCTGAGCCACCGCTCCAGCCCCCTGGATTAGGCTTTAACGTTAGGCTTCATGTTTTATTTTGGAGAACCCAGTTTTAGAAAGAAACTTGCTAAATCAGTTTAGCAAAATTCCCTAAGCTTAATATCTGATCAAAATTCCTTATCCCATACCCTTGGTATGTGATCACCATCATCAGCCTTCTGCAAAAATTTGGCTAAATCAGTTTAGCCAGAATTTCCCCCACCTTACCCTCAATTTTTCTCTTGGTAATTTTCCTTCCACTGACCCTACCATCCTGCTCAATTTTGATTTGTCCATGCCATATTCAGAATTGAACCCAGTGTTATACTGAAGTCTATTTTCCCGGACTGCAATATAGTGTGTGTGTGTGTGTGTGTGTGTGTGTGTGTGTTGTGGTGTGTCAAAGGTGGGAGGAGAATAAAATTTATCTTTGCCAGTTTAGCTTCTATCTAGCTCTGGGTTTTTTGTTTTTTTTTTTTTTCTATAAAAACAGCAAACCCTTAATAATGCAGGCTTTTCTAAGCCTTATTCATTTATGCCCCTATTTGTGAACATGGTGCTTCTTTTGCCTGTGTTTTAACCTACTTTATGCCTCACAAATTATTACTCAACATTCAATAATTATCTTAATATCATCTTTTGGAGGTTTTCCTAAACATATTCATTTCCTCTACCACCCTGTTCCCTTTCCTAAATTTTTTTCTAGAATGAACTATAAGATTGGAAATGTAAAACTGTACAGATGGAGAATTTTCACTGAAAATAATGATGAATTTGAAGATCTGTATCTGTAGTGTTGAACTTTATGTAACATAAACCTTAATCACATATGTAAGAACTCTTTGTCCAAACATCTATATTTATATCTAAATAATCCATATTGCCCAAATTTCATCATTAGTACTAAAACTAAACAGCAGAACATTAAGAAATTTCATTTCAATTTAATTATTTTGATAAATGACGTAAGCATGTTAGGATAACACACTTGATCGTAGTCTATCAACTTTAATATCAGTATAGAAGCCTCCATCATTACTGATTTAGGTATATTACACATTACATAATCACCATGTATTTGAGATAGGCAATATACAACACAGTTAGATGACTCTGGCTACAGGTTAGACACTGGATCAAATCACCAGAGCTATCCCTCTTATATTGTACCAACCATATTGGTAAAATGCCCCAGGTTAAATCCCCAGTTACCCCCCTCCGAAAAAAAGAAAGAAAGAAATCATCAACACTGAATACTATTTTTTCAAGAGAGAGAGAGAGAAAGAATCAATTTTTATTTTTAGTTTTTCATGTGGGTTTGAACCCGCGTCCTCACTGATGCCAGGCAAGCGCCATAACCCCTGAGCCACCGCTCCTGCCCCACACTGAATACCTTTAACGTTGCTACTGCCCAGCTTCTTTCCTGATCTATCCAAGATGGAAGTTGATCTCGTATTCTTTGCTGAGAGTCCTTTAATAGAAACAATTATTTTCTGTGGTCTATTAGGTAAAATTCAGAGTTTAAAAGAATTACATTATTTTAAATTATATCTTGCACTTCAGACATTAACTACGTTCCACTTTATACTTTCAGTGTACTGATTTGAAGAATATTTTCCATTATTTATTTGAAAAGAAAACTGCTAAAGAAAAGGCTAAATTTGGATGATAAATTTGGATGAAGTTATTAAAGTTTTGAAAAGTAATTTTAAAACTTATTATATGATTTTCCTAGTTGTAATAATGCAAGGTTTGTTTTTCCTAAACATTACAAAATTTTTCTTAGAATATAATGAGATAAATGTACTATATTTATTTCATAGCATTTAATATCATTCCCAAAACAATATGTCTTTCAAGATAAAAAAATATATATTAAGTCCATTTTTTAGTGGCAGAGGCCAGAACACATTCTTCTTCTCAAAGTATAATTTCAACAATAATTTTAAACTTCTCCAAAGCAAATTATATTTTATGAAGCCAAAGACAGAATTGTTTTTTCTAAGAGTGAATTAATTTTATTTTAACTTACAGCTTTCCGCAACATATCTCCCAC
>PVKS010048300.1:0-12462 GCA_004027875.1 Aplodontia rufa | reverse complement strand
AAAAAAAAAGAAATAAAAAAGAAAAAAAAATCCCCACAAAACTAGTTGGTACAGTTCTGAGATTTTCTGGCCCTTAGATCAGGAGGTATGTATCATGAGGTGGTGCGATCAAATCCAACATCAAGCTGGGGATGCTTTGGAATTGAGCTTGTTTGGGGAGAAGCAGATTGGTTTAGTCCGGTGGCCTGTTTTTTCTTAGAGTATCTCCTCAAAATTTTCTGTTGCAAAGGGGTATTCAGCTCTCCCTGGGCTGTAATCCTGAGATGGTTGCTTTCTGTCACTCCACACTCTAAATATTTCTTGGACCTGGGGCTCAGAAGTTGTAGACAATCGAGTTGATCCTATTGTAGATGCGTGGGTCTCTGACTGATCCAAGGAGAGTGGCTAGCCTGAGACTCGCTTCCTCAGGATCAGTGGTGACCCACTCTCCTTGTCTTGTGATCTTCAGAAGTCCCAAGAGCTGCTCTGTGGGGTTGACTGAAACCCTCAGAAAATGGACCAGATCGTGCCAGTGCTTATGTGATTCTCCTTGCAAGCACTAGGAGGCGCCCTGCTAGAGAGGTCCAGGCCTAGGCAGCCTTGGCTATGCAAGGAGCTCAGATGCTAAGGTGAAGCCCGAGCTGCCCCATATATTCAAAACTTCCTGAGGCAGATTTCAAGGAGAGGCTAAAGCAGAGGATCCCCTATAGAGGGGTGCTCCCTGCTGTAGCAAGCTCTGTTCACAGGCTCCTCCTATTTGGGTGGGAAGAGGGATGGGCCAAAGGGCAGAAGGTCACCAACTGAGAAGTTTGGGAGCTGGAGAGGTGAATCACCTTTTGCTACATCCCCCAGGGCAGATGGGCAGTTGGTGGGGGGGCCGTAACTTCTGTTTCTGACTGAGGCCCCGTAATGCTGCAGGGCAACCCGCCCTGCCCTCAGGGACACCTCACAGTGGTGGCGGGCGCCGCACACACAGCTATGAGTTCGCTAATGTGAGGGATTAATTCCCTGCGCTTTATGCAAGATTAGGTAAATTACGAGCAGTCAGATCAGGGAGTTCGCAGCCGGCCGGGTTAGGGTAGGTGGTTAGGAAACTCGCTCTCTTGCTCCATTTTAGATTCTGGTTTTCTGACCGCGGTGGCTGAGACCCCAAGAGAGTTTTTTGCTGAGCAGCCGGCCCCGCCCTCAGGGCAACGTCACAATCAGGCGCCGGCCGCTGCCGCTCGCAGGAACAGCTGTAAGTTCGCTAATGTGAGCTATTAATTCCCAAGCTTAATTCCAAGTTCATGGGAATGAAGAGCAGTCAGATCAGGGAGTTTGAGGCCAGATTAGGGTATTTGATTAGGAAACTTGCTCCGTTTCCTCCACTTTGGGGAAGCTGCCCTCATCCCGTGTGTGGGGCCGGTCACACGGGTGCCACAAACTTCCTCCTTTATTTTCATTAATGCTCCACGCTATTCCTTTGGAGTTAAAAAATTAGCAGGGGGTAATGTTCCCCCACACTGGGAGCTTCGTCCTATAGTGGGAATCCCGGTGAAGTCCTGCAGCGTGAGGTGACTCTCAGGAGCGTCTCGGAGTCACTGCTGCTGGGGTGGCCGCCATCTTCTATCCCTCAAGGTTATTCTTGTAATATACTGGTATTTTATTCCTTTTAATGGGTGTAGTATACTGGTACTAAATTCCTTTTAATAATCCACTGAGTGGATGTATCACATTTTATTTGTCCATTTACCAGTTGATTCGTATATGTATTGTTTCCACTTTTTAAATATTACTAATGATGCTATGAATATCTTTGTATGAATCAACTGATAAATGGTTAAATATGGTATATCCCTACTATGGAATGATATTTAGTTACAGAAAGGAATGAAGTACTGATATTCAGTATATCATGTGTAAACCTTGAAAACATGCTAACGGAAAGAAACCACTTGTTACATGATTCCATTAATATGAAATGTCTAGCATGGGCAAATTCATAGAAATAGAAGGTAAATTAGTGGTTACCAGTCCTTGGAGTGGGGAGAGTGATGGGGAATGACTTGTATTGGGTTTCTTTCTGAGGTGATAAGAATGTTCACAAATGTACTGTATTTATTGTACTTTGTGAATATACCAAAGCCCCCTGAATTTTATACTTTATCTGTGTGCATTATATTATAAAAATAACCCATAATCTCCATTGTTCCACTCAGTACCCTATGAGGCACTATAATAGTTGGATAAGAATGAGAGTACTTGTCCCCTATGCTCTAAGAATTTCTCAATGGACCTTCCTAACTAGGAAGGTGAAATGGATATTTGTAAACAAATACAGTGCAGTGGTGTATCACATGGTCCTAGTTTTGGGGTGTAGGCCACAGTCAGAGGGATCTCAGCATCTCTAGGTATCAACCAGAGTATTTAAAAATGTTGACTGTTTCAATGTTTGTATAACTTGGCTATAGTATTATCTGTGCTGTATAACATTGTGAGTGCCCTGTGGCCTGGAGTCCTGCTTTATGTCCATCTCGAGTACCGTGCTCAGCATTGTGTTTTGTCCAAAAATAGGATTTTGTGTCTGTGCATGAAAAATTGATATTTTTGAAGTCACCTCTGGTTTGTCCCGAGGATAAAAATGCCTTCAGGCTTATGACTGCATCATTGAGCAGTGAGAGGGTTGGCTCAGTGGGGACGGTGTTGCTGACTAACTTCATGAAAGGGTTTCTCTTTTTAAAACTGGTAATAGTTTTGTTTCTCTGGTGCTTCTGCTCTGATTTTGGTTGAGGTGGTGACCTGAAACAACATATGGGTGTTTCTGGAGCATTGTGATTTCCTCCCTGGTAAGATACCCAAGACTTTGGGTTAGCCTGGGTCAGTAAGATTTAGGAAAATGAAAGATGGGATAAACCTCACCATTGGTTTTTCTATCCCCCCCAACCCCCCACCACATGTATTAAACATTTGGGCTATGGATTCTGTGCAGCTTATGGGTCCTTGCTCAAATAAGATTTTTTTTTCCTTTTTCCTTCTATGAAGGTACTCTATGTTAATTTAGTTCTTTTTGTTGAATATCCTTTGCTTGCACTGGACTTTTCTTTGTGTTGAATTTTTGCTTCATTTTTTTTTTCCATTTCTCATGCTGTTCAGTTACTGGATGCCAGAAGAACCAAGGTTTGTCCACTCTTTGCAGCTTGTTTTGCTCTGTACAGCCTCACTTCCTTGTGTGTTTGAGTGTGTTTGTCTGTGTCTGCATTCATTCCCTTTTGCTTGCAGAGGCAGTAATCCTGTTTACTAAACCTGTTCGCAGCTTTATTTGTAAAAAAAATTAAAGTCCCTGTTTGTGTCTACTTGTAGTGGATGCTATTTTCATTTTTAAATGGGCATGCATTTATCATGAAAAATAATGGATAGTAGAATAAAGAACATCTTAGGAAACAAGGAATACTGAGTCTGGAGTGTTGTGGGCATAAGTAAGATGTGTTTGTGACAGTTACCCTCTAACCCTTTCACTTCTTAAATTAAAACTATAGATGTATAGTTTCCCTTGTGATTGACACTAATATGCTGTTTCTGTGTACGTGTACATTTCTCTTCTCCTAAGACATTTAGAAAGCATCACTGAATTGATTCTCCCCTTTCCATGTGCTACTCCATGCTTCTGAAGTCACCATGGAGGACTTCATGGCTGGCCCCCCGGAACTCATGATTAACATTCCATCTTCATGGTGTGGAAGCAGCAAATATGCTTGACATTTTCACTGATTTTTTTTCCTTCTTCTCCTCTCCTGCTCTGTCTTTCTCATTGTAGCACCTGCAGTTGACAATCCAGGCCCTTCAGGATGAGCTGCGAACCCAGAGAGACCTCAACCACCTCCTGCAGCAGGAGAGTGGCAACCGTGGAGCAGAGCACTTCACCATTGAGCTGACAGAGGAGAACTTCAGGAGGCTCCAGGCCGAGCATGACAGACAGGCCAAGGAGCTCTTCCTTCTGAGGAAGACATTGGAGGAAATGGAGCTAAGAATTGAGACACAGAAACAGACCCTCAATGCCCGAGATGAGTCGATTAAAAAGCTCCTGGAGATGTTGCAAAGTAAAGGTTTGCCATCCAAAAGCCTTGAGGATGACAATGAACGGACACGCCGTATGGCAGAGGCTGAGTCTCAGGTCAGCCACTTGGAAGTAATATTAGATCAGAAAGAGAAGGAAAACATCCATCTGAGAGAGGTAAGATATTCACTCAATTTCTCTAAAGCCTTACTTTATAAATTAAAATGTTCTCAAGTTATTTTCATAGGTCAGAAGATATCTTCAGCTTTAATAAAATTCTCCTTGTCATCTTCCTTATAATCCTCTTTCTGCTTATGACCATTGCACTGGAATTTTGCATTAATTTTTTCTCTTCTTACCACGTGTTCATTCATGATTCAGGTGCTCAGGATCCCAGCATGTGCAGCACATGTCAGTGCTGAGATACTTTACAATTGCTTTCCCACAGGAGGCTATAGTTTTGGGATTTTTTAAAACTACAGTACTGTTTAAGTTTAGTTGTTTATCAAATATCATCTCTCTAATGGAACAAAAAAGATGATTAGTAACACTTAGTAGAACTTAAGATTAGTAGAACTTAAGTATTTTTATAACTGAAACGAGGGTAGAATTTATAAGAAGTAAAAACATATGAGTGTTTATAGAAAGAATGATAAACCGTGGCGACCAAGTTTGAATGTTTCAGATAATCTTTGAATGCATTTATATTAGTCTAGGACAGAGTGTTCCAGGTTTTCTGAATATGTGTTTTTCTCTTAGTGAATTAAATCGTTAAAGTCCTTCAGAGGCAGTCTGTCTGGTTTGCCACCACCATTGAATGTCGTGATGCTCAGATATCTGAGAATATGTGGTTGGGTAAAGTTAAAACAAATGTGGGTGACAATCAAGGTATGAAATTGTTTAGCAGTTTCTTGTCTTTGCGGTGAATACAGATCTTAAAAGTGTCGTGTAGGCAAATCTGGTGAGGGGAGATGTATCACATAGCAAATCATAAGCAACAAAATGATATTAAATATATTCTCAAAATATTCAACTATAATAAATTAAAATTCCAGAGCAGACTGTATTTCTTGGTATTGAATACCTGTTCAGATGGGCATTCCTTCTTGTAAGTCACTTGTTCAGAAAACATGACTTTCATGTTGGGATTTGCTAAAATGCAGATGCTTCTGGAAGTTTTCTCTGATGTAGATTGTCTTTGCTTAGAACACTTGAACAAACTTTGTCTTCAACACTAATGCCTCTGCTCTGATCCTCCCTTGTTTTGTTTTCATGAGACTTTAGCCACATGCTTGGTAAGTCACATGGCTTTGTTTTATATTGAAATTCTTAAAGAGATGTTTTGTTGCGCATAGTCTTCCTATTCCTATTCCAAGAGGGCGAATTTGGGGGGAAGACTTATAAGATGGTCCCCAGTGATCCCTGCCTCTTGGATTCATATCTTGTGTAATCTCCTTCCCCTGAGTGTTGGCTAATCCTAGAGATTTGCATCTAAATAATGGAATGTGGCAAAGGTAGTGGTCTATCAATGTCACTTCCATGATTAGAGTATATAAAACAGTTATTTCCATCTTTCCAGCAGGCTGTTGCCTTCTTAGCCTTTATGCTTTGATAAAGTAAGCAGATATATGAAGAGGCTCATGTAGTATGGAGCTTAGGGTAGCCTCTAGACAATATCCAGTGAGCAATGGAGGTACTCAGTCTGATAGCCTCAAAGCACTGAAAACTGCTAACAGCCACTTAGTGTGCTTAGAAGTGGAACTTTGCACAGTTAAGCCTTCAGATGGAATGACAGCCTCTGAGCTTTGCAGCTTGAGAGAGACCGTGAAGCAGAAGACCCAGGTAAGCTGTGCCTGGATTACTGACTAATGGAATATGTGAAATAAGTATGTTGTTTTGTGCTGACAAATTCTGGAGTGATTGGTTACACAGAAGTAGGTAACTAGTACAGTAGAGCAGACACTAGTCCTCTCCCTGTCTCACTGCATAGCCTTCCCATGTAGTTTATAGAAGACAAATAATAATTACTGGCATTATTACTTGTATGTAGACTGACTATGGATTTTGAAATTTTGCTTGTTTTTTTTTTTTTTTCTCAAAACTATGGTTAGTGGAAGATCACTACAGTTGGAACAAGCTGCTGTTTTATTTTGGGTACCCAAGGATAATGTTGTATGTATAGCATGGTTATGATGATTGACAAACCTTTATCTGCAGCTCCTTTCATCCCTCTGTAGGATCTAGTGGTCAGGTGGACTCACTGTTCTTCTGCTATTTGATTCTGTTCATTGGTAGTACTTAATAGATGGTGCTCTGATTCTCTTATGTGGCTGCCTCCATTAAAAAAATGTAAACACAGTTCAGCTTGTGTTTTCTGAAACTGGTTGGCCCTCTCACAGTGGTCTGGTGTGGATACAGGTCTTGTTTAGAGCCTTAAGCATTGATCTGAGAGCATACAAAGGGTGGTACAGAAAAGTCAAGTGCATCCAAACCAAAGTCAGTAGATAGGGCATAATTGTGTCATCAAGAAGAGAATGTGTATAAAAGTCATTTTTTCAACTTGAAATTAATAAACAAGAGTTGGAGGATTGAAAGAACCCTTTCCAAGAGAAGGGTTGTAGTAGCTTTTGAGAGTTATTTATTAAAATTTCAGGAATTGTGAGTTTTCTATTAAATCATTGATATCCTGAAATTGTTCATAGTTAACATCATAGAAATTGGTAAATGCTATTCTCAGGGCTCACCCCCATTTCATTCCTGAATGACTATTCACCAGCACACTTGTGAATAAAAATCATGAAATGTTTATCCATAATGTAGCAAGAAGAGTTACCACAGCATCTCAAAGTTAAATATTGAGAGAATTATGAACATGACTGCATTAACTACTCATAGTTCATCAGAAGTTTTCCAAAGGGTCTGTATAGTTTGTGTCAGGCACTGTGAAATGGTCTACATTGATTCAGATTGAACTCACATGACCACTTCATTTGTTTAATCAATCCACTTGTTCATCCTTTATTCATTTGTTGGGTGAATTCTTATTAAAGATCTATTTGGAGACAATGCAAAGATAGCCAAAACTTTGGCTCCATGGGTGCTTGTATTCTATTGATAAAAAATAGGTGACAATTTCCTAGTTAGGAAAATGTCATAAAGAAGGTGGTGAAGCCATATTCATACTGAGTGGTCACAGATGTCTTAGAAAGGGTAACAGTATAAGCTCAGACCTGAATGAGAAAAAGAAGCTAGCCATGTGAGGATCTCAAAAGACTGTTGAATTCAGATGAAAAGGTCCATGTCCTAGAAGTTAGGCACTATTTGGCCATTTTACCTGGGAGAACTGAGGGACAAGTGACATTGAGAAGTTTGCCCAATATTACACAGCTAACAAACGTGTAGCTACTAATTGAATCAGGCTGACTAGAGAGTCTCATCCTTTAAACCATCTCATTATATACCTTTTGTCAAAGAATCTTTCCCCCAAAAAAGTGTGCAGGGCAGAACAGCCATTTTGTGGTAAGTCAATATGAGAGAAAAAGGGCTGGAGGGCCAAATACACTTGGGGACATGCTGGGTTCCACAGCGTCTATCACAGGACTCCCTACTCTCCAATATGCCAATGTGCACGACTTATTTCCAGGCAGAGGGCTGGGAAGGCGGAGCTTCTCAAGGGTATTTGGCTTACTTTTCTCTTGCTGCATTGGTGTTTGTAAGGCATTTTTTGAAAATGCTATTCTGGAAAATTTGTGCTTTTAGTTTGTGACTGACAAAATAAAAAAAATACACACACACACACACATTCGTTTTCCATTAGCAAGTAACTGGGCAATTTCCTTCTTTAGTTACTCTGCAGGGCACAGTTTATTGCAAGCTGTTTCCATATTCACCACTGAGTTTTAGAATGTACTTCAATCGTGTTATTTAAAAAAAATTATTAGAAAATATGTCTGACCACTTTTGCTATTAAACCAGTAAGAATAACTCAGCTTGAATAAAAAGGTTGCCTGACCTAGGTTAATTTAAATGAATCTAAAAGAGTTTAAAATGTACTTGAGGTTTTAAAAAGGTTCAGCATGTTCCTGATTTCTTTTTCATTATGCATGATTGGACTAGGTTGGGACTGGATGGTGTAATGCTGGGGAATGGAGTGCTAGTGGTTTTATGATTCATTCTCAGGCAAAGGTGTTGGACCTCACATAAACCCGGTCTTCTGGTCTTGTTCAGCCTATTGTTTCAGAATGTTTGGAGTTGGCAGGAATTGCACATGGGTAGGGTGGGGTTGCTTTAGTGTCCTGTTGCCTTTCAGTGGTCTGGAAAAGGCTGAGGGTGAAACCACTCCTTTGTCTGGCAGGAAACAACAGCAAAAAGGTTGTGATCTCAACTTATTTGGAAGACCAAAAATCATTGCTCAGGAACTACAGCTGACGTGCTAATGCCAGCCCAAGGTTTGGCTGAGATTCAGCATTACTCACTGTGTCTTCTGATGCATTTTGATACAGGTTGATTTGATAAGACAGTGTTTAATGTGGTAATGGTTTACCTTGTTCTCTAACTTTTTCTGCAAAGAACATATTGTTGCATGTAAAGTACCCAAAATACTGCTGATCTGATTAAAGGAATTGTTTTTAAAATAATAGGATCCTCTTATGCTTACTCTGTGTACTATTCTCTTGACTGGTCCTTAGAGAGTCGGCGGTCTGTGGATGTGTCATACTGCTGTAATGCCATGCCCGTTGACTTCCTGTTCTAATTCCTTTGGGATGTTTGCCTTTCTTTAGTTGCAGGGGCAGATGAAGACTCGAGTCATGGGGGCCACAGTTGTTGACAATCCAAGACAAGTAAAACCCCCAGGAGAAGGGATCTGGGCTTTGCTCTGTGCTGTGGGTGGGCAGAAAGGAGAAGTAGGTAAAAGGAATTCTTGATCTGGTCTATGTGTCCACGATGTCCTGAGGCCAGCAGGAGATTCACCAAGGCAAAGATTGTGACTTAAAAGTTCTTAAGCTTTTAGGGATTTTACTAATGGCTCAAAGGTCCTCTGCGCAATCCCTGCTTCCAACTTCTAGATGCTGCTTTAGTATCACTCTTCCCAGACCACTTGGCCTCTTTCTCTTTGACACATTTGTCTCCAGTTCTGCTGACTGAGCCATGCTTTTGCTGATGTAGGCATTTCTAATTCTCGCTCTACAGATTCAATACATTCTATTTCTACCAACAAAGCTTATGATAGATAATATTCCCACACAAACATAACATTCTATATGCAAGATCTTTTATATGTGATATTTCATGTGTCAGAACTGAATGACTCCTATTTTAATGTGGTGAGTTGTTGTTTTTTTTAACCTGATCAGTGCATTCCATCAATATTTACAGGCATCAAATACTGCTAGTACTCAATAAATATTTTAATGATTGATAAATGGTTTAAAAATAACTAGAGAATTGCTCTGTAGTTTGTCAGTATTAGGAAAGTTCATACTGATTATGTTAAGTTCCATGCACTTTTGTGTTTTCTCTATCATTGCTCAATGTTTGGAGCAAAGCAGGAATTTTCAGAGTAACTGGAAGTCTCCTATCAGTTTTTGTAAAATGTGTTGGACATTGTTTGGCTTACATGGAACATCTGTATGCAGGATGCTGTGGGGGCATCAGTGGTAGTGTTGTGATTTGGTTGAAAGATTTAGGAGGGTAATAAAACAGCTCTCATGTACTGAGGCTTATTCTATGCTTGATGTAAATGTTGTCATCATCCTCTTTACACAGATAAGGAAACTGAGGCATAAAGTGGTAAATGATGTTCCCATTCACATACACAAGTGCTTGGGCCAAGATTGGAACTCAAGCATTCTGACTCTAGAATTTGTACTGGTTACCACTGCTAGCTACTGCTCTTTGGACTGGCTTACTAAAAGGATCTCTCAAACGGTACTTAAACTCTGGACAGCTAAAAGCAGGAGGATAGATGACTGGCTTAAACCGTGGCAGAGCTGTTCCTTAAAGGCAGGGAGAATTTCAACACTAAGTTTATGAGGAGGTCTGATTGGAGAAGGAAGGGATGGCTGAGTCAAGTCAAGGTGGGAACTGTGGTGGGTTTAGAATGCATCAAATTTGGGACTGCTGAAACTCTACCTTTTCAGGAAAGGAAGGAGATAAAGATGAAAAGGTGGCATAGAATCAGATCTCTGGGGGCTTCAAATAGCAGATACAGGGGATTGGCTTTTATTCCCTGGAGCCTTTAAAGGCATTCATCATTAAATGAGTTGCATGACCAGAAAAGATGGTCAATTAAATATAGTATGTCTTTTAAAATTATGTGGAGTTTTTTTGACTGATGTCAATGTAATTCACATCCTCTTCGTTTTCAGTAAATTCCATTTTTCTGCAAGCATTCCATGCAGGATGGATGCCAATGAAGCATCTTTGAATAAAAATGCCATTTCTGCCCCTGAATTGACAATGCATCCAAAAGTACAATTTCATAACTTCTACTCTTCCATTTAGGATGAAAGGAAATATATTAATTTCTGTTGAGCATCATTTGCTTTTTCTTTAAATTCTAATATATTCTTGAAAATTTGAATGCTGCATGCTAATTTGAAATGGTTCAGGGTTTACCCCATATTGATTTTAATGAGTATAATTGGCTGCTTTGTACGGTAACCGAGATGGGGGGAGCCCCAGGGGACCATTAGACACAAGGCATTTCAGAACCTGCTGATAAAAGGAAGTGGTTGGGAAGGTGGGCAAAGGCTAGTGGCAGGGGAGACTGCTAGGAGGTTTTTACTGGGAGAGACCTATTACTGTCCTCCTTGCCCTAGGAGTAGGGGTGACTCCCTGAAAAATATTCGTTTGATAGCTGACGTAAGTTGTCATCATCATTGTTTGATAAAACAATGTACCTCAAATAAAACCTCAGTAATGAGAAAGGACCACAAGCACCAGTACTGTGGGTATGCTAGTATGTTTTGTAGGCAATGGTAATGGGTAGTGGAGACGAAAGTATCTTAAGTGGGAACGTTAATTAATACCTACCATTTGGAGGAGGCTTGGCAGTTTATAGAACATGCTCCATTAGGACAGATGCTCAGAGGAATTAAGTTTTGATGGCATGTAACATTTACTGAGAATACTGTGAGATCAGTCTGTGCTAATCACTTTTTTCCAAGGAGTGCCATTTTATACTCCTAATAAGATGCTGAGGTGGATGATGGTTTTCCTGCCTCAGATGAGGAGGCAGAGGCTCAGAGGGGTGATGTGCTTGGTCCAGGTATTCAGAGTAAGTAGTGAAGGGCATGAGATTCAAATGTGGGCCTGCTGGTGCTAGATACCTTGTTGTTAAACACTCCTTGAAACTATCTAGGGTTTCATACTGATAGAGCAGACCACAGACTAGGATTTTGGTCCTCTGACTTCTCAGGGTTATTTTCTTTTTAAGTACAAGAAAGGAAAAATGCAAAAGGGTCTGATACATATTTTTCTTTCTACATCTTATCAGGGAATTTTTGAATTAGGAACTGTAGATCTGTGAGACCACCTAGCCATCGAAACGTTAAACAGTACTGTGTAGAAGGTGGTAGCAGGGGGAGTTCTCCCCAGTCCATTGTTGGCTAATGAAGATCTAAGTACCTGGCCCTCTATGAATTCTTAGGGAATAGATAAGTTTCTCTGAGCAGAGAATAAAGGATAAATAAGTGGTAGCACTTCAAATTGGACCTTGCCTATTTCATCTCTACAAAATTTGCCTTCTTTTTAATTTACTTTATGATTAGCTCACTCCCAGAAAGAAATGCTTTGCCTCTCCAAGCCAGCTTTACTTTTGATCTAGTTTTCATTGTGTATTTCAGATGTTTTTCTATGTAAATTATATGACATTAAAATTCTATTTTATAACTTTTTTTTAAAAGAGAGGAACAGTGAGAGAGACACAGAAAGAGAGAAATAACTTTATTTAGTTTTTCACATGGCCTTAGTTGCTCCAACACTTAGTTGTGTACGTGGTGCTAGGATTTGAACCTGGGTCCTCGTGCTTGCCAGGCAAGCGCTGAAACTGCTGAGCTACCATTCCAGCCCCTATTTTATAACTCTTAGCAGGTACCCATTTTATTACTCTGAAATTTGATGAAGCAAAATCTATTTGTCTAACCATCCTGTCTTGAATGTGAAGGGGACTACACTGTGTTTCCAGTTTGGCATGTAGGTTGAAGGGTTGTAAGTGTTTAGGATAATGTTAAATAAGGCAATGGGAACTGTTCCTGGGTGATTCCTAGGAGTGGCTATAGTTACAAATGCCAGAAATTATATAAAAAATTAAGTTCCCTTCATGAAATGGAAAATAGAATTATATATGAGTAATTGGTAGAAAAAGGAAAAACGAAGTGAATTGAGATGTCGGAGTAAACATTATAGAGACTTACTCCACATTTAGATGAAGCATTGGTCAAACTATC
>PVKS010048299.1:0-12462 GCA_004027875.1 Aplodontia rufa | reverse complement strand
GAAATACAGTTGAGGGAGAAACATTATCAAAACATTATCAATCAGTGGATATAAACTTTGTTATTGAGGGGAAAAACCAGATCATGGATATCCACCTTGAATTTTACCTTTTGCATTTTCCCCCAGAAGAGCTCATGCGTTGAATGGATAGTTTGTGGAGGAATGACATTGGCTTCTGGGATGGTTCCCCCCTCTTCCCAATTTCCAGTCTGTTCTGATGTGATACCCTGCCTCGTGTCAGACCCCGAGGAATGCAGTTGGCCATCTTTGAGCTAAGACCTCTGAAGCTGTCAGCCCCCAAATAAACATTTCCTCCTCTGATTGCTCTCGTCAGGTCTTTTGGTCACAGCAGTGAAAAAGCTGACTAAAACATTTGTTATATATCCTTTTTATTTCTCTCATGGGCTTTTTCCTTGAACTCTTAGAGTTCAAGGAAAAAAGTTCACTAGCTTTTTAAAGATGCCTGTCTTACTCTCCATATCTGGTTTGAAGTAAGCAGATATTATTTGCACCTGTAGAGACCTTGGTCTTTTCAGGAGAAAGAACCCCTAACTCATTGTTCTCAAAAGGAAGAGCCATCTCTGTTTGCATAGAGTTTCACTGGTTCAGTCCCTGTAAGTGTCAGCATGTGGCTCCAGGCACAGAGGCACCCTTGGTGAGAACACAGTATCCTTCAGACACATTTCTCATTCAGGACTCTGTCTCTTGTCTTTTATTTTTAGCCATGCAAGAATGTATTTTAGTATAGCCCTTAAACTCCAGGTTTTATATCTTTAATAGAGTGCCTTTAATCTTGCACTAGACTTCTCAGTCTTTCCCAAGAAACATGGTCTTTTCCAGTGCCTCTTTTAAGATGCAATTCAGGAACTCACTTCACTCTTCAATAGAAAAGAATTCCCAAAACTCTGTCACCAGTTTCTTTGGGATTGTAAGAGCTTTAAACAAAGGCTGAAATTCCTTATTATCACATTCTTGAGAGCCCACGATAAATTTCGGGTGAAAGAGTGAGTCCAATCACTAACCTATGATATCTCATGTATTTGGATCCAGGAATCACTAAATCACTAAGTGGCCTGATGGCACTCCCTCTGCAGTGTACCTAGCTTCTCCTTTCTCTCATTAAAAAAAAAAAAATTGATAACCATAACCTCCTTTAGGCTGCCTAAATAACACTATACTTCAAACCAAGGTATTCATTGGGTGTTTACTCTTTGCCATTGTATATTGGATGTGTGGAGCTTGCTTTTGATTTATACATACAAGGACAAACACCCAAGAGTTTGCCTTGATTCTCAGATTTTGGACTTGGACTTTTGGGCAGTGCTAGAACTGTTAAACAGCCTCTTGGAGCTGAACTAATATATTTTGCAATGTGAATAGACATGAACTTTTGGGGACGAGGGGTGTAATGTTATGATTTGGATATGAGGTGTTTCTCCCCACAAAAGTTCGTATGTTAGGCAGTGCAGAGGTGAAATGATTAGATCATAAAAGTTTTAACCTCATTAGTGAATTAATCAACTTGGTGGATTAATAATCCGAAAGGACTACTGCATGGTAACTGTAGACAGGTGGGACATAGCTGGAGGGAGAAAGCCCTGGTGTCATGGCCTGAACTACATCTGGCCTCTTCTCCTTGCTCTCCTAATGCTTCCCAGCTCCTGAGCTGAACAGCTTTCTTCTGCCATGCCCTTCCACCTTGATGTTCTGCCTCAACCCAGATCCAGAGCAATGGAATTTACTGACCAGGGACTGAAACCTCTGACACCATGAGACCAAACTTTTCTTCCTCTTATTGTTTTTATCAGGTATTTTGGTCACAGTGGGAAAAAAAATGCTGACTAACACATGAGGGATTTAGGAAAGCTCCTGCACTGTTCACAGAAATGTCCTGGTTACTGAACATTTTCACCATCCTTGTTTCATGAGTTCTTTAACTATGCCTCACTTATCTTGAATTTTGCTCCTCCTAGCATGGTGCCAGGCACCTAGAAAGCATTCAAGAAATCATTGTTTATTCAACCAACAAGCAGTGATATTTTGCAATGCCCAAAGCAGCAGGCCTGTTCTCCCGTGCAGGGACTCTGATCCTTGAGGAATTCACCTTTCTTTTGATGTTTGCAGTGGAAACCTGGTGCGTTTCCTGCTGAAACTCTCTGCTGGCGAGTCTCCAGGACATTTTTTATCTGGTCTTCATTGGCTCTTCAAGCCTTTCCTGGATCCCCCAGAAGGGAATCAGCTGTGGCAGGGTTCAATTTGTGCTTGAAGGTGAGCCTTCTTTTCAAGTTCATTATTTCAAGAGTAGACATGTTCATAAGTGGCGTTGATGGTGGGTCTTCTGTGAACACCCTTCTGCTCTCCTCACCATCTTATTGTCATCTCTCTCCTGAGGGGTGTTTCCCAGACAAGCTCTTCCTCTGGCCCTCCTAGAGAGGATGCCCAATCTTTCTGTTGCCTTAATATTTCCATTCTCCTCTGCCTGAATCTCTGAGAGTTTCCAACCAATAGTTTCCTAAAGCAATCCTGGATATTGAAAGAGAAGGTCAGTTCAAATGCTTATGGATATTTGCTGCTTCCTATGGGTGAAGAAAAGGAAAGTGTGTTTTAGTCAGCTTTTTGCTGCAATGACCCAAGGACCTGACAAGAACAATATTAGGAGGAAAAGGTTTATTTAGGGGCTCACAATTTCAGAGGTCTATGTCCAGAGAAGGCTGACTCCATTCCTCAGGACTATAGGTGAGGCTATATATCATGGCAGCTGTGGCTCCAGGAAGCAGTGAGCTCATGGCAAGAAGCAGAGCAGAGAGTGAAACTCCATGCTAGATATGCTAAAGGCAGGCCCCCAAAGACCTACCTCCTCCAGCCATACCCTACCAGCCTACATTTGAGTTAAGGAGATTAACTCACTGGGTCAAGGCTTTCATAACCCAATCATTTCACCTCAACTATCCTGAATTGTCACACGTGAGCTTTTGGGGGACACCTCACATTCAAACCATAACAGTTATTTTAAAAAATGAAAAGAAAGATAGTAAAAGAAAAATATTATTTTAATCCCCACCCCTGCTTCTCCCTTCTCCCATGTCTCTCTCCTGGTGTGTAAATAGAGGGGGGGGGTTGGAGATATAAAGTTTGTCTCAGGATCATATAAAGACAGGCAGAAAGCATTAGAGAAGAACTATGTCCTTTGGGCTCCAAACCAAGCTCTTGTGATGGAAAACTTGGCCTTCACAGAGGATGAAATGGGTACTTATGCATGCCCTTTGCATCCCTACCTCAACATCGGTTCCCGGTGGCCACATCTCCTTTTTTCCTTCAATTCGTGTACCTGCTGTGCTTAAAGAAACCTACTGGGCAGTTTGTTGTCTTGCCTTTGTTTTAAAAGGCACCAGGGTGATGAGGGCAAAGTGACCCTTGGACAGGAGGTTTTCCCTTGCTGGTACCTTGAGTCCTCCCCACTTCTTCTCCCCCACTGCCTTCACCCAGACAGGCCCACCTATTTTCCTGTTTGTTCCCATTGACATGGGCTTCTCCCCAGCCAAGCAGGACACTGGAGTACTAATTGGCACTGGAGGTATCACAGCTTGAGTTTGACCAGAGCTGGCAGGCACCATGACTCCAGTGACAGCTCTGTGAAAAAGTGTCAGGAACAGAGCTCAGGCATGCCATCGGCTGACTACTGCACCCTGGCACTAATGAGCAGCCTGTCAGCACCAGCATCAGGGGCCCCGTGTGGCACAGAGATCGTTAGGATGGCAGATGAACAAAACTTCCCCAGCAGAGAGGAGCTGGGAGTGGAAGGGGAGTAAGATAAAATGGAGCTAAAGGCATCACCTTACCCACAGATGGCACCCACCCAGCAGGAGAGAGACAGACAGACAGACAGAGATACATGAGAGATATGTCTATGCCAATTCTGGACAAATTGTGGAATCTCTTTTTGGTGGGGTTGTCTGGTCATTAAACAATATAGGCTGGACATTTTTTCTGCAATGACCCAAAGGGAATTTTGTGATTAAATTAACTCTCCAGGCATGGCTTTGTCATTAAAACAGAAAGCAGCCTAAGTTTTTGAGAAACAGCTTTGGGAGAGGAAAGGCAAGATTTGGGATTTTAGTCTTTTGCTACTTTTTAGGAAAGCTTACTGCTCAGGGGATCTACTGAGAGCTGCCAGGTACCCGCCTGTTTTCTGCAGGAATATCAGAATCCAGGGGAGTAATCATAAGAATGAACCTTTCACCTACATACTTTCATTGTAGAGGTGGGCATAGGGAATGCCCAGAGTGTCTGCTGTGCATATCTGAGGGCAAGTGTGAAATACCTATCTTGTGAGAGCTTCTATCTTGGACTCAGCACTGAGATTCTGAACTCTGTGGAGGGTTTGGCCCTTGTCTGAAATATGACTACCCATAATGACTCCATTTCTATGAAAGAAGATGCATATCTGTCTGTCAGAGCTATACTTTGAAGACAGGTACATCTGGATTTGAGTTCCCACACCCTACTACTACTACTGACTGGTCCTGCAAGGGTAGAGATTATTCTCCCTAAAGTTGAACTTCTTCATTCCTTCCATTATTGCTTCTTGGTGGAGTCTTTAGACCTTTCATGATTAAGTTCCATCCCTCATTAGCCCTATACACCACTCTCACCCTAACAACCTGACATTACCCGCACTCTGGGTGCCCTCATCTTGGTACACAGTATTTATTCTCCTTCAGTCCTTCTCCTACTCCTGATCCTTTTGGGTAGAACTCTACTCCTATTTTAAGACCATGCCACCAGATTGAAACCTCTGATGTCTTTCTTCAGTCAAATTGAGTCTTCCCTAATTTGAGATACTACAACACTTAGTACACCTTTCCCATTATGGTACTCCTTGAAGTTACGCACAGGTGCATGGTCCTCCCAATACCTAAGAGATCATGGAATTCAGAGAAAGGCCCTGTGCCATTTCATTTAATCCCCAGTGCCTGGTCTAGCACCAGATGTTAATATACGCTAAATGTGAATGAGGCTATAGGTGGTACTGTAGATATAGACTTTGAGGTTCATAATTTAAAAAAATCAAATTTAGTGAGTAAAGGTGAGATATAGGAGCTTTGTCTCTGTGTCATTTCTAGCTGTTGATCATCTTATGTTTCCTAAGCTAATCAATGAATTCATATCAAAAAATCCTATTCCTTGCTACTGGTCTGAACCAAACCTTGGATTTTTCCTCTGTGAAATAGAGATAATATGTTCCCAACATGGATATGATGAGGGTTGAACAGGTTTATGAATGTAGTGTTCTTGGCCCCATTGCAACATATAGTAGATCTCCATAATGTCTGCTTCCATACTCTTGGCCAGCACTTTCGTCTTCACTTCCACTCATGCTGCAAGAACAGAGGGAAGGAAACTCAGATTCTTTTCTCTGAAAAGGTTGAATCTTTACAAACAACCAACTTGGTCAATTGCTAGAACAAATAGATTTTCGAAGGTGCTTAATCAGCACTCCCTTCACCTCTACCACTTTCTAATTAACACAGGTGCTTATTAAAATTCCCAGAATACCTAAGTAGTTACCCCTGGAGGATCACATAATTGCTGTCACAAAAGACATTAGAGTGGTCATTGATGGTGGGAGAAAAAAATTGCATCATAGTGGAAAGGGGGACCTTCTTTTCAGAGCAGCATGGAGCATTTGATATTAGGTCCAACCTATACAGAGAAAGCTATTATTATACTAGAGATAAAAATGTGGTACAACCTCTTTAAGCAAATCATTTAAACAGATGCTCAGATGAAGATGGGAAGGAAAAAAGTGGAGGAAGACATTTATAGATCAATTTTTAACTCTATATTCTTTTACTGTAAAATTATAGTTATATAGACACAGTTAGGGAAAAATTTGCCTGTATCAATAAGGGTTTTTGTAAGTTTAATATTTATGATCTGTTTTAAAGTAGTCTTATAGCTGTGCAACTTCCCACTTCAAAGAAGAGAAAAGTCATAAAAAGACTAGTGGAGAAATTAATGAGTTCAGTGTGCCAGAATTGTGAACATATGAAATCAAGCCTCAGTCTAGAAACCAAGGGCAAGAGTGCATACCACAGACACTGTTTGTGGTTTTACCCAATTATTTCAAAACCCTTGAAAAATGTTGTAAAATCAGATGTCTGCTGAATTCAGGCATTACTAACAGCACACTCCTCCACGCTCTCCGGAGTCTTGGGCTATTTATGCTGGAGCTTAGTGACTGTTACTATGCAGAACTGTTTTGATGTAATATAGAAATAAAGAGAGAGAGAGAAAAACAGAGAGAAAGACAGAGAGGCAGAGAGACAGACAGACATAAAAGCAAGGAGATTGAATTATCTTTCCCAAAGATGCCAATCAGCTATGGTTTACTAAGATGCAAAGACTGGTTAAAGTGGCAGCCCCTACAAAGGCAGCAAGCCACATCCATGAACTCTGGGGGTCTGAAAATGTTTTTGGTAGGGCCTCTTACTGTTCACCACAACCAGAGTAACCTCCTTGACATCACACCCCACACATCAGCTCAAGGCCCAAGCATTCCATATCTGGCATTCACAGAGTACTAATAACTATGCCTTGAGACTTCATATGTCCTTGTCACTAAGACTTCAGGAGCCATTGTCCTAACTTGGTACATAGATCCTCCCTTATCAGTTTTCTCCCTTTCTGAGTTTCAGTTAACTGAAGGCAACTATGATCCAAAAATATTAAATGGAAAATTCCAGAGACAAGCAATTATTTTATGTTGTGTGTCATTGTGATTAGTGTGATGAATTCTCACATTGTCCTGCCTCTGTCCTACCTAGGACATGAATCATCCCTGTGTCCAGCATATCCACATATATGCTTCCTGCCTGTTTGTAACATCCAGGTTATTAAATCTACCGGTGAGGTATAACAGTACTTGTGTATAAGTAAAGTCAGTAATCACCTAATGTCACATGACAATACCCACATCATTCACCTGACCCTATCTCATCACGTCATCTCACATCATTACTAGAAGAGTGAATACAAAACGCAGTATTTTGAGAGGGAGAGACCATGCTTATATAACTTGTATTGCAGTATATTATTAGAATTATTCTCTTGTTAATATTGTTAACCTCTTACTGTAACTAAATTATAAATGAAACATTATTATGGGTATATATGTATAGAAAAAGATGTGTGCATATGTATGTGTTTGTGTGTGTGTATTATGGCATCCACTGGGGGGTCTTTGATCATATCCCCATGAATAAAGTGGGATGACTATATCTAGTTTTGGATCCTGAATCTTGTCTTGATCTCTGATGACCACATTTTCCCTAGAGTCTAAATAACAATCAGAGCCTCTATCTTTCAATAACAGTTCATAAGTGCTTAAAATGTACTAGTCACTCTTCTCAACATTTATACACAGTAGTAGCTATTCTTCACAGTCACAGTGTGAGACAGATTTTATTCTTAGCCTATTCTACCAAAGTGATAGTTTGTTACATTTTCTAATTTAAATGAGGCTTAGAGAGGTCAGAAAAATGGGCCAAGGACATATACCTCCAAATTTCAGTGTTGATATCCAGCTCCAGACAGTCTGTCTCCAGAATGTGTGGACTTACCCACTGTGGGCTACATAGCATGGTTCTCCAAGAACAGTCCGTGGACCAGCAGCAGTAGCATTCCCTAGCTCATACCCCAGACTTATTTAATCAAAACTCTAAGAATATGATGACTATGATACGTGCTTAAGTTTGAGAGCCACTGCATATATATGTGACTGAGAACCACTGTAGCATGTGCTGTGTGCTGGGCACTTACTTTACATCAATACTTCACTAAATTCTCACAAATTCTCTTATACGGTTTTTAAAAAAGTTAGGACTACAGATATAGAATTTTGAAAGGGAAATTTTTTCCACAAATATTAAATGATCAAAGCAAAAACCCAAGTCCATGGGGCTGGAGCGGTGGCTCAGCGGTTTTGGCACTTGCCTGGCAAGCACGAGGACCCGGGTTCAAACCCCAGCACCGCATACACAACTGAGTGTTGGAGCAACTAAGGCCATGTGAAAAACTAAATAAAGTTGTTTCTCTTTAAAAAAAAAAAAAAACAAAAACAAAAACCCAAGTCCAAATCTTTTGACCTTCAATGCTAATTCTTAATGTGCATCAATTTCCTACTTGTTTTCTGGCTCGGTGCCTTTTTTAGATCTCTGGGGCATTTCTATTCTCTGGTTTCAGGCATATTACCATTACAGGGCCTATAGTCCTTGGGTTGTCCACTCTCTCACAGTATTCTTCCAGAAATCCTTCTACACTGGATTCCAGGTGGGGGGTTCCTGCTCAGTCTCAGCTCTCCATCCTCCCCTGTGACCTTGGTGATCTTGGGATGAACTTCTCCAAGCAAAGGACATAGTAGCAGCGGGGAGATGTGGTCTGCCTGTGTGAGTTTCATATTTCCCTGATCCCCTCCCCCATTACCTGGATGGCCCTGGCTCACTGGATTGATGCCACTGCTGTCTGACTTGATTTATGTGTTCCTCATGTTAAATATTATCATTCACTCACTGGATGGTATGTCTTCTGCTTTGATTGTTATTATTAGGTTGTTTTACACTTTAATGGATTTGTCTATGAAAACAAAGTGCCAAAATCCAGGGTGTGTTTTTCATTATCTGAGTCAGTTCAGTTTCCCTACATGTCCTTGTGGAATTCAGCATACCTCATCTTCCTAACAGTGTAAAAGGCTTTTTCCCACCAAACCCAGAACGATTGGAAAGGGTTGAGCTGAATATCAATTCAGTTCCTCTATGATCAAGCCTCAGCCTCCTTCCTGGCTGGGTTATTACAAGCTCTCCACACACAATTGCTCAGCACAAGCTGTCCATTGCCTTGGAGATTGGAGTCCAGGAGATGCTGCTCTTTTTTCCTTCCATCATCTTGGTCTCTAATTCCACTCCAAAAGTGGTTAATTTTCTCCTTACCTCTTCCATCATCCTAACAAACAAATTTCTCTTTTCTTCTAGCACATAGTTAAAAAATAATGTCTTTTGACATTATGGCTCCTCAATAATAGATTCAGAAGTCTCGTTTAACTGAGCTTTTAGTCAGGAGGCCCATGTCCCTCCCTGAATCCTTTGCTTCACCAATTCGCCCTTTATGGAATGGTTCACTGGGGTCACTCTGGTTGAAGATGTTTGGCCAGTCATCTGCATGATAGAGAAAGGCAAATCACTTTCCTCCACTGATTTATTTATTATATCATACACCATTGCAGAGAAGGAATTAAGCAGAGGAGGTGATATGGGTTTGGCCCTCAGGAAAAACCCTTCAGTGAAATAATTTTGTTAAATTAATTTATTCATTCAGTGGTTTCTCATTGAGCACCTAGTGTGCACTAAAAAAAATTCTCACACATCAGAAATACATGGTTACCGAAAGCATACCATAGGCCTGGCCTTACATAATTTATATTTTAGTGGGAGAAGCAGAAAATAAGCCATGGATAAGTAAATCTTATAAGATATCATATCATAGTTGCCACAGATGTAGTTAATAAAGTTAAGAGGCAAAGAGATTATGTGTTGTATGTTGGGAGGTTATATTCTTAAATAAAGTAGGAAGGGATGGATTCTTTAAGGAGATACCCCATAAAAGCTGGGGGAAGAGACATTTGGATAGCTCCCACAGGCATATTCCTGACCAGGTTAACTCTTCAAAGGCACTGAAGCAGGCATATCTGGCATGCTCACGAACCATCAAGAAAACCAGAGGCTACAGAAGATTTATTTAATGCCTGGCTCCCAACTAGACTCTATGCTTTCTAAGAGAAGGGAGAATGTTTATTTGTACTTACCACGATGTATGCCAATGTTCAGCATGGTGCCTTTCAAATCATAGATAATCAATACATATTTGTTTAATGAAATAACAGAAAAAGTAAATATAGGGCTATAGATTGAGTTTTTGACTTGCATGCTGGAAATACACAAAATTGAAATCAGAAACTGTGACCCTTTCATTAGAGCCACCAGGTTCAAGAGGATGAGTTCATGCCAATTATATAGCATATGGCTGAGACAGAGAAGGCTTATGGAGAAGTTGAGGCCAAGTAGCTAGCTGACAGTGCATGTCTCTGACAAATCATCAAGGGAAACATTGCAGTCACCCTGTGTACCATGAAAGGTTGTGACAAAGTTGGCTGTGAGCCAGGTGTCAAAGCCCTCAATGAATCACAAGGAAATGGGGGAATCAGTCACTGGGAGCAGAAAGAGGAGCTACAGAGGCATCACTGCTAGACAGCAGAGCTTCCAAGGCCCATAGATGTTCAGGAAAAATGCAAGAGGGAAGGCCTCCAAGTGATCCTAGGTTGCAAAGCGGGCCACAACCTGTCTCTGCATGTCAGAGCAAACACCCAAAAATTTCTTGAGAAAGCTCCAGATGAAGTGCAAACCCTAGGAAATAGCTGGATTTCAGTTAATCATGGCAGTTCAGGGAATGTTCAATCTGGAGCAGAGCATTTTGCCCAAGTAGTTAAGTGTTCTAGAGAACACAGGGTTTAAGAATGGAAGGTCTAGGAGTAAGAGCCTGGTCAGCAGAAGGAATCCTCCTGCACCATAAGATGAAGGGGCTGCAGGTCATTGATGATGACAATGACCATGCAAGCTGAGGCATGTTGGATCTAGTTCCAGTAATACCCCATAAAAGACAGTTAACCTGTGCCTCAGTGACGTTAGCTTTAATCTCTGTCTGTGATTGGTGCAGGGAATCCTTATTTTCCTAAGCAAGGAGGTATGGTAGTAGCATTAGGTGGATGTTGCTAAAATCAAGTTTTCTTGTGTCCAAAGTAAGGATATTGAGCTCTGGAAAAATCATTTAAAGGTCAAGAGAACAAATTAAACAAATTTTAAAAAATCATTCAAGAGAATAGCTAATAAGAAAACAAGAATAGAGAACAGAGTATAGAGTTAAGAGAGAGGTAAGGGTGATAGAGTCAATGTGGAATGGGAGTGAGGGTGGATCTGAAATGAAAAAGACTTCCAATTTCTGGTTTAGCTTCCTTTATTGCCTATTGGGGAAGTAAGGACTCTCCACCTGGCTTTTCTCTCATGTAGCAATAGGTAAGACATTAGGGAACAGCTGATGTCTAATTTTTTCTATGTATTGATCCTTGTGAGTTAGCTCCCTTTTTAACAAAAATGATCATAACAGTCTCAGGTTCTTTTTGTTTTTTTGGGGGGTAGACAAAATGAGGTTCTGGGGTTCTGAGGTACAGCATAGGAAGTGATGAATATGTTAATTTGATGGTGGCAATCCCTATGCAATATATATGTATATCAAAACAATATGTAATAAAAACACCTTGAATATACGTAATAACTATCAATTAATTTTTTTCATTTTCTTTTTAAGTTTTATTCAGAAATTTATTTGTTGAACAATCAATAAACTTCTAACAAAATAATATAATATATATATAAATTCTGAAAACTAGATTTACCCCAAAGAGCCCCCCCCAATTACCCACCCTTATTCTCCCCCCCAAAAAACATCTCTATAAATGCCTTAGGTTGTATGACATTACACCTTATCTGGATCTAAAACATGATAATAGACCTCCTTTCTCAATGGCCAGGGTTTAGCTCCAGCCTGCACAGATGAGTGAAGACATTCAACACTTGGTTCTCTGCATTATGCTTATTTCACTCAGCATAATTTCTTTCATAGCCATTCATTTACCTTCAAAGGCTGTAATATCATTGTTTCTAATTGCTGAGTAAAACTCCATGGTATGTATGTACCACAGCTTTTGGATCCATTCATCCAGTGAGGGGCATCTGGTTTGTTTCCATAATTTAGCTATTGTAAATTGAGCTGCTGTGAACATTGATATTGCTATGTCACTGTAATGTGCTGATTCTAAATCCTCTGGAAAAATACCCAAGAAAGGAATAGCAGGATTATATGGTGGGTTCATCCCTAGTTTTTTGAGAATTCTCCACACTGCTTTCCAGAGGCGCTGTACCAGTCTACAGTTCCACCAACAGTGTGCTAGTGTGCCTACCTCTCCATAACCCCTCCAGCATCTATTATTGTTTATTTTCTTCATTTTTGCCAATCTGACTGGCATGAAGTGATATCTTAATGTAGTTTTCATTTGCATTTCTCTGATTACTAGTGATTTAGAACACTTTCTCATGTATTCATTAGCTTGATCAGTGTCCTCTGTTCAGAAGTTTCTATTTAGTTCTTTGGCCCATTTATCGATTGGGTTGTTTGTGTTTTTGTAGTTGAGGTTTTTTAGGATTTTTTAGATTCTGAATATGAGGCCCCTGTCAGAGGAATCACAGCCCATGATTCTCTCCAATTCTGTAGTAAACCTCTCGACTCTTTTGATTATTTCCTTGGCAGTGCAAAAGCTTTTTAGCTTTTTTTTTTCATTTACATTTTATTTTTTTT
>PVKS010048298.1:0-12466 GCA_004027875.1 Aplodontia rufa | reverse complement strand
TAGAAACTTCTCAAAAGAGGACACTGATCAGGCTAATGAATACACGAGAAAGTGCTCTAAATCACTAGTAATCAGAGAAATGCAAGTGAAAACTATATTAAGAAATCACCTCACACCAGTCAGATTGGCAAAAATGAAGAAAATAAACAATAATAGATGCTGGAGCAGTTGTGGAGAGATAGGCACACTAGCACACTGTTGGTGGAGCTGCAGACTGGTACAGCCCCTCTGGAAAGCAGTGTGGAGAATCCTCAAAAAACTAGGGATGAGCCCACCATATGATCCTGCTATTCCACTCCTGGGTATTTTTCCAGGGGATTTAGAATCAGCACATTATAGTGACACAACAATATCTATGTTCATAGCAGCTCAATTTACTATTGCTAGATTATGGAAATAACCCAGATGCCCCTCACTGGGTGAATGGATCCAAAAACTGTGATACATATATACAATGGAGTTGTACTCAGCAATTAGAAAAAATGCTATTGCAGCCTTTGAAGGTAAATGGATGGCTATGGAAGAAATTATGCTGAGTGAAATCAGCATAACCCAGAGAACCAAGGCTCAAATGTCTTCATTCATCTGTGGAGGCTGGATCTAGACCCTGGCCATTGAGAAAGGTGGTCCATTATCATGTGTCAAATCCAGATAAGGTGTAATGTTACACAACCTAATATAATACTTTTTTAGAGATATTGTGAGAAGGGGAATGGAGGGATAAGGGTGGGTAATTGGGGGGGCACTCCTGGGGGTAAATCTAATATCCAGAATCTATACACATTTTATATTATTTTGTTAAAAACTTGTATGGTTGTTTAATAATAAATTTCTCAATAAAAAAGGCCACCATGGAGAGGTGATGCAAATAAAAATAGAGAGGGCAAAAAAAGCAAGGAACAAATAAATAGGTGTTTATTTATTTATTTAAAATAAAAATAAAAAGTCCAGGAGCTGAGCTGGAGTGGTGGCTCAGTGGTAGAGCACCTGCCTGGCATGTACAAAGATTTGAGTTCAAATCCCAGTACGACATACACAACTAAGTGTCAGAAAAAAAAGGAACATGAAAAATAAAATAGTAAAATAATAAAATTGATTCTCTCTTTCTCTCTTATCCTTTCTCTCACTGTATCTTGAAAAAAAAATCAACGCCTTAAAAAGAAAGTCCAAAGTCTACGAGCAAGGAAGGAATTGCTCATGACCATGGATCCAAAAAGCCAGAAGGCAGCCAGTGTGGCTGGGGAGGAGCAAGGGAGAATCTAGCAGCAAGAGGCAAGGACAGCAGTGTCCTCAGAAGCCAGTCTATGGGTCCTCTTTGGTGAAAGGGAGGATGTTGGATCTTCAACTAAATGTGACAGGAAGATATGAAGCAAGGGGTTACCATATGGGACATGACCTATTCTCAACTGTATACGTGGAATAGATGTCTGGTTGATGAATGGAAACTATTTTATTGGCAGGCAAGCATGGGGGTAGGATATCTTTAAGACTGTGACCACAGAAAGCCATGTAACAGATGACAGTGACTTGGACCAGAGCAATAGCAAGAAAGGGCTAAGAAGTGACTATGCTTAATGTAATCCTTGAGGGAAAGGGTGATATAAAGGTTGATTCTTGGAGTTTTACTTGAGTAAAAGGTAGAATAATTGCACCATTTGCTGAAATGGAAATGGAGTATCTGGCTTCCATGACTGTAAGTGAAGTGATGAATATAAAAGCTGTATGACTATTCAATTGTAATAAGATTGTTATATATATATTTAGGATAAGAGAACTGAAATTCAATGTTGATCTATTTTTTAATCTTCCATACACCATTATCTACTCTGCGACAAGTGAAAATCTCTGGCGTATGATTCATTTATTTGTGCAATCATTTCCTCAGTCCACACAGATGGTGTTTGCAGAGCCTGTAATAGGGGGTGAACTACTGAAGGAGTAGGGATCCTCAGAGTCCTAAGTGGCCATCTCACCTACGGGGGAGATGTGAAAATGCTATCCCAGTAAGTCAAAGCCAAATCGCAAGGCTTTTATTGTCCTTTTCTCTGGTCTAACATTTAATGCATTTTTTGCTGCCTTTTTCTTTTCTTCTCCTCTACATAGCTTTGTGTAACTGTTGTCATAGCAACAGATACTTTTTGCTTAGGAGAAATAGTTTGGACAAAACTACATTATAAATCAACACCACCAACTGTATGATGGTTGTTTTTTTTTTACAACGTTTTATTGTTTTATTAAGAGTCAGGTTTCTGTGAGGTTTAGGGACATACAACTGACCCATTTTTCCTAATGCAGGGGTCATCAAACTTTTCTTTAAAGGGCCAGGGAATAAATTTTACAGTCTCTGAAGGTCATAGTCTCTGTCACAACTACTGAACTCTGCCCTCATAGCACAATGCAGTCATAGACAATATGTAAATGAGTAGATGTGGCTTTTTTTCAGTAAGTCTTCATTTACAAATATAGGCAGCAGACTGGATTTGGCTGATGGGCAATAGATTGCCAATCCCTGATCTAGCTATCAAATGTTTAAAGTATGCTCCCTGAACTATCCACAGCAGAATTCCTGGGCTGAACCCCAGACCTGCTAAGTTATGAACTTTTAACGAGATCTCTAGGTCATGCCAACTCAAGTGTGAGTTCATGTGTTGAAGTGTATCAAACCACTGTAAAGACTTTCAAAATAGAGTTTAGTGCAAATCACCACAATCTTCCCACATCCTGAAATCAATATCCATCCTGCTATGCAAGGTAACATATGAGCAGCCTGAATAGTATTTAAAAAAGGAAGAAAAAATTTGCCAACATTTTAAAGTCAGGAAGATTTCACTTGAAAATATGGATTTCCGGCTTCTCCTATAAATCAGAAAATCTGGCAACACTGAGCCCACATTCTTGCATAGCAAAAATCTGCTAGAGTTGAGTCATGAGCACCCAATTCAGAGAATTCCCATATGCTCAGATTTCCACCACATTCCCTGTCACTCCGCATCAACTGTTATGTTGTTCTAATCACCTTTCAGTTACAGGTGTGAATTCTGTGGTCATTTCGTTTTGTTACCACTGATTTAGTAAACATACTCTCAGTATTTATTACTGGTGGCTTATCATTGCCTAGTTTATCCATCTTCTTATGTCAAAACACAAGGACTTAAGTCATGAGCCACACATATGCAAAGCTTTATTCTGAATGTCTCTAGAATAAACCATTTTCACATTTCCTATTGCAGTGCCCATAACTTTTCTGCTTCTGGGAGGAATGACAGAAGGGACCCCAAATAATAAGTGACAAGTCGTATGCATGTTTTTTTGTCAACTGCTAAAATGTTTCAGTAAGACAGACAGAATCAAGCTGCAATCTTGGTTTGAAAAGTTAGAGTCTGTTCCAGCACTTCATATTTAAAGTGAGACTGTGTTCTTTGGCTGTTTCCTTGTGTATGTGGAGGGAACTTTCAGATAAAGCTTGGAAGAGGGGCTGAAAATGGAGAGTGACTAGAAACATAAGCATTTCTGGCTTGCTGAAGCAATGTCCCTTCTTCCCCTTTTGTGCGTGCTGAAATGAAGCTGGAGTCTACCTCCTACTGGTTGACATTTCCTTTCATTCTGTGTCCGATCACTTGCTCCACTCTACTCTGAACCCCTGGTGGGAGGAGATTGGTGGATCTGAAGGAAAAGGGGAGAGATCACTCAAAGGTAGAGTGCAGTTCTAAGGAAGACATTGTGTAGACTTAATGTTAGAAAGAAAAAATTGAAAGAAAATCACTCAGAAAGTGTTTATCACTGTATTTTTCTTTTTACAAGGGAAAATATGTTTGTATTGACTCACAGTGGTCCCAATTTCTAAATGCACTACTAATGCTCATTGGGTTATAATGAGGATTTAATGAGATCATACCCATGGAACATTTATCAGAGTGCCTTTTACAGGGTGAGTCCTTGATGCACAACAGCTGTTGTTATTAAACATTGATTACTAAAATTATTGTTCATATTAGTAGTAGTCACAATCATTTGGGAAAAATAAGTTCACTGTGGAAGTTATTTCTAATAGCTGTCTAATTTTCCAAACTAATCTGAATTATTCTATATATATATACATAAATAATACTTATTGACAATATTTTTTTTTAAGAGAGAGGGACAGTGAGAGAGACAGAGAAAGAGAGAAACAACTTTATTTAGTTTTTCACATGGCCTTAGTTGCTCCAACACTTAGTTGTGTACATGGTGCTGGGGTTTGAACCCGGGTCCTCGTGCTTGCCAGGCAAGCGCTGAAACCGCTGAGCCACTGCTCCAGCCCAACTTATGGACAATATTATGTTTATATTTGAGTTTATTTTTAAGCCCTGGTCTATAGGATATAAAGCAACTTTCTCAATGGAATTTCATTTGCTGAATCAATTAAATAATATATATAGGTGGAATTGATGACTGATACATAATATATAATATGAAGACTTCATATACCTTTCTTACATCTAGGACTTTTCTTCTTTTTGATTCACCACTGAATATCAATGTTAAAAAGTATTACATTTTAGCTTCAATCACAGAGGTTTCTTATCAATGAGTGTAGGAGGACATGATATTTCACTAGTGCCTAAGTAGAGTTGATCACTGCTGTTTCTAAAGCATCTTTTGATGATTCTAAGGGTATAGGGATAGTAGAGACCATTGTTAAATTGCACACCCAAAAAGGGAAAGTTCAAAGATACCACCAGTCATAGATGCTTAAAAAAAAGAGAGAGAGAAAGAATAAGAATATCAGAAGCAAATGCTTATTCCTTAGTTAGCATGTGGTTCTGTTCACAGTGTTCATTAATTTTAGGTACATGTTTCTAACCTGCATTGTTTGGCTGTTGACTCCTGTCTTCCCAGAAATAATATGGCTTCTCTAAGATAAACTAGAGTTTGTTCCTGAGGTCATTTTTGCTGTTGATACTGCAGGTTTCTTCTCATTCTGGCCAGGCAGACTCGTTTGGCTTTTGAAGACCAAATAAATCATATTTGACCAACCTCCAAGCATAAATTTAGTGTGTCTCTAATGTACTGGTAACATTCTGCATCTTGGAATTGACACTGCATATCACGTTGGTTCTCTTTACTCAAGTATGCTTTTTTGGGTTGATTTTACCTGTTTCTACTTGATTGCTTTGTTCCAGTTCCTTTTTGAACTTCTAACACAAATACCCATACTGCAACGTCAGTGTTCTGTCCTAGACCCTGGAAGGATACCAATTCAGCCTTATTTTCTGGTATGCTGTTTAAACTTATTGGAACCCATTGATGAATTAAAATCATTAGAAACTGTGTGTGATTCTCAGGAGTTATAGATGATTATCAATGGAAACTTGTACCTAGGCGACTTGTTAACATAGTTTACTCTTTGAATTTAAAGAAAAACTTTTGTGATTCTTTCCCCACTGCACTCCCATTTAAAAATTGAAAAAAAAAAATCTCAGGGAGATCAGGAAGATCAGCGCACATGTGATCCCTTATTGATGCTCTTGATTTGTAGTAAAGTATATAGACCTATAACTTTCTACTATTTTGTACTTTAAAGAGGCATCATGGACTGGAGCAGTGGCTCAGCGGTTGCCCTGCATGTGTGAGTTCATGAGTTCAAACCGCAGCACCACAAACACAATGGTGTCTCGGAACAATGAAAGCCACATAAAAAAACTAAATAAAAATTTGTTTCTCTTTCTCTCTCTCTCTCTCTCTCTCTCTGTCCCTCTCTCTTTAAAATAAAATAAAATAAATTTCTGTATGAAATTCACCAGATGTTCTCAGCAACAATATATCAGGCCAAGAGGTTGACAGGATTCATATAATCAGCCATGTAAATGCCACTAGTGAAAGCTGTTTAATTGCTTTCAAGCACAATCTGTCCGAAACACTTCTTCTGAGAGCAAATAAATGATACCACACCTTAAATTATAGGTTTCCCATAGACTGAAAAGTAACCTTTTACTTTTATTTTTTTTAATGTCTCCCCCACAGCCCAATTATTGATATTTCTGGCAGGAAAATGTGCATATAACTTTTATTCTCTTTTAAATGACTAAAATCAATTTGAAAAATGTCCTATATTAGGAAGCCCTGTGGAATGGTGTTGAAAACACACATCTGTTGGGTATTTTTTTCATGTAATTATGTAAAATCACATCTTCCTAAACAAAGTAAAGAAAATTATAATCCACAATACTAGATTTTGTAAAATATTTCAAAGCAGATTTTTTTTCTAATGAGTAAGTCAAAATTAAATTGAAATATGTCACAATAAAAATTCAAACGCTTTCTTCCTTTTCATAATGGAATATAAGTAATTGTTATTTAGCTAAATTAAGCACTGTGTACAATGTTACATTTGACCTAGCAGGTACGTAGTATTTTAATTTTCAAAGCATAGTTTGCTAAAATGTACATGGTTGCTTGCCTATCAATGTCCCCTCTTCACTTACTCCTAATACGATCCTTATTGTTTCATCTTTGTCCTTTCTCTCTTAGTCTGTTGTGTTTGACAGCTGCATCACTGAGGCCTCTGAGATAACCTGGGATGTGTATCAGTTAGATTTTTTATAAACAAACCATCTCCTAATTTAGTAGCTTCACACAGTTATTTACTGTATTGGGCTCAAAATTCAGTGGATTGGCAATATGTGCTGGTCTCAGCTGGTGGATATTTTACTTCTTGTGGGCTCAATTTATGTGTGTGTTTGGAGAGGCAACCTGGCTAGCTGGACACAGATTGGAGCAGAATGCTGTCAATCATCTGGCAAACCAGCCCGAGTTGTTCCCATCACATTTGGACCTGGTTTCAAAAAAGAGGAATCTGAGATTTAAAAGACCTGTTCATTCCTTAGACAATTTTAATTCATCACAACCTACCCTCAAATGTTATATTTCTTCACAATAAGTTTCAGAATCTTTAGTATACTTTCATTTCTTCTCACCCAGCTTTTGTAATATTGCTATTATTGTTCTGCATGTTTTCAACTCCACAACACTTTTTTTTTAAAGAGAAGGACAGTGAGAGAGAGATACAGAGAGAGAGAGACAGAGACAGAGAGAATCCATTTTTATTGAGTTTTTTACATGACTTTTGTTGCTCTGACACTTGGTTGTGTATGTGGATGCTGGGGTTTGAATCTGTGTACTTGCCCATACCAGGGAAGTGCTGTAACTGCTGAGTCACTGCTCCAGCCCCCTCCACAAAATATTTTAATTATTTATACCTTACCCAGTTTATTATTCTTTGAAGAGGTTAACATAATAAAAAGTCTACGTGTATCCATGTAGTTAGCATTTCTTATGCTCTTTATTACTTGGGAGATTTTTGTTATCATGTGATGTTATTTTCCTTCTAGCTAAAGAACTCCTTGAAACATTTCTTGTTGTGCTTATCTCACAGTGATAAATTTTTCTAGTTTAGTACATCTGAAATGCCTCTTAATCTGCTTTATTTTTGAGATATATTTCACTAGGTGAAGATTTCTACTGTCATTAAATTGGTTGCTTCAGTATTTGAAAGATGTTGTTCCGCCATCTTCTTTTTATGTGTTGCTTTCTAAGAGAAATCTGCTTTTATCTTTACTTGTGAGCCTGTCTGTGTTTTATTTTGTGTTCTCTTGTGCTGCTTCACAGTTTCTTTTTAGCTTCCCGGTGGTTTTATGTAAGTTGATCATCACATATTTTCATAGAGAGTTTCCTCCTGGTGTCGTATGCATGGAGATTGTGGAGCTCCTTTGTTTTCATCCATTTTGTTTCCATTTGGATGTCTCTAGCCTGTTGTTCTGCCATGCCTGTAGTCTTTAATTACACACAGTGTATTTTCTATCTCAGGTGTTTGTTTCTGTCTTTAGATGATGGATTTGCTGTTTTTCAATACCTTCCATTTCTCTGCTGAGCATGATCAATCTTCTCTAACTTCTTGAACATTTGTTAATAGCAATTCTAATGTCCTTGTCAAGTAGTTCATTTGCATTATCTCTGGTCCAGTTTCAGTGGATTGATTTTTCCCTCTGTGTAGTTGATATTTTCTGGCTTCTTTACACACCTGGTGGTTTTTGACTAGATGCCAGATATCATGCTTTTCACCTTGTTTCTTGCTAAGTAATTTCATATTCCCATAAGTATTCTTGAACTTTGAGAAACACTTAATGTTTGATCCTTTGTGGGCTTACTTTGAAAACTTTGTCAGGCAGGACAAGAGCTATATTTAGTCTAGGGCTCATTTTCCCCTGTACTAGGACAAGATCCTCATTTTTACTGATTCTTCCTGAATTTTAAGGGCTTTTTACTCTTGCTGTTAGAAAGAGGCCATGTTTCCAGCCTTGTCTGAACTTTGGGAGCTGTTTCCTCTAATCCTTTTGGTTGATTTCCTCCTTGGATTTATATAGCTTATTCATCCTCCTATACCAATTAGTACTCAGCTGAAGAATTGAAAGGAAGGGCTCATTCTGGGTCTTCAGAACCCCATCCTGCACAATTCTCTCCTATCGAATGTTTTATCCTCTTTCCTCCCATTGCTTTGGCTTCCTAGACTCCCAGTACAGGACCGTCCCTCAGTTCACAAGGGGTATCATGTTCTGACCCTACCTGGCTCCTGTTGTCTAATGCTTTCCATGAAGCAATCCAGGTGAAACTTAGAGTCATCACTCAAGGATCATTCACTGTCCCATTCCCTGATGTTCAATGTTTGAGTGCCCCTTTTTGGTCTACTTTTCTGTTTTTTAATTGATTCAGGAAAGAGACTGTATCTCGTTTTCATTAATCCCTCTTGATGGGACAGTGTTAGCATATACTATTATGTTTAATGCAGCTTTAATAAGTTTGCATTTAAGAACTATTTGAATAAGCACATGAAAAATTGCTGTATTGATTAGAATCTCAAAGAAAAAAATGATTATTATTTTATCACTGAGACCTATGAAAAATGTGGCCACCATAAGATATATAGAGGAAAGGGGATAAAAATTTATCTTGCTTCTGCTGGGAAAATACAAGAGTCCACTTTGGAAGGATATGATTTTAAAATGTTCTTACATTGCTGTGGAAACTCAAGGATTAAAATTGAAATGATAGAAGTACAGAACATCTGGATGAAGATAAGATTTTACACTTTCCATTTTGATTAATCTTAACTATCACCAACTAAAATAGTGGCTACTCTTTTTGTAATATACAAAATCATAAGTCTAAAAATGCAGATATAAAAAAGAAAAATCATGAAATAACTTTGGCTAACATAAAAATAAGTTTAAAAATAAAAGATTAATTCTTTAATCACTTTCTTTTAAAAAGTTTTTCTCTGGCTAGGTGTAGTGGCACAAACCTATAGTTCTAGCTACTCAGTAGACTAAGGCAGAAAGATCACAAGTTCAAGTCAAGTAAGCAAGAAACTTTCTCAAAATAAAATTTGAAAAGGTTCAGTGCTTGTCTAGCCTGTGGGAGTCCCTGAATTTGATCCCCAGTACTGAAAAATCTTATCTTTGAATATGTCTTCTTTTAAATAGCCCATCTCTACTATTTAGAAATGTTAGATGAGCTATTACTACATTAAACATATATCTATCTCAGTTGTCCTGAAGCAGTTTTTACTTTATGGAATTTTTAAAATACTTAGATAAGTCCTCCATCAATACTGAAAAACACTATTTTCTTTAAATATAAAGTGGAGTTTATAGTTTTTAGGTAAGTTCCTCAAGTGCCAGATAATTTGAAAATTCAGTAAAAATGGGTTGCATCTAATAAAATGGGAAATATCACACAAGTCTTCCCCTCATCTAAATACCTCAAAAGGAGCTCAGAATTAATATGTCTAGTGAATCTTTCAACTTAACCAATGATGTATCATTTCAGCCTGATAAGACTTGAAGCCATGTCTGTATACTTTTTTAATTTCCCTCTAACTTTCACTGATTCCTCTTTAGCAAAAAGTCACTCTTTCTCATATCTTCCAAAAGACTCATTTTATTCTCTTCTTTATATAGGTCAGGATCTCTTATAATTGCATTTTTAGGAAGAGAAGAATGTTTTCCTGATTCACTTAATAAAGACTCTGATGAGAAAGCTTACAAGTGTTCCACTTAAAATATATCTTCTACTCATGATAGAAACTCATCCAATTTTAAAAATTTCATTACTTTTATAGGGGAAGTATGGGTAAGAAACACACATGGTTCCACCACTCAGGAATAAAAATTGTTAACATTTAAAATATTTATTTCCAGTGGAAGTTCAATTTGATTTTTGACTGCAATTGTGTGTATGATTTGTTTATAGCCCTACACATGTGGCTGCTCACCAGATGGAGCAACTCCACTAATTACCCATGTTTCCTCCAATGTGGAATTCACCAGTTGGCACCTTCATCACAGCTCCTCTGGGCTTTATAACCCTGTTACCGTGGATAGCTCACTGTCTGCACAACTGCTGTGCTTTCATTTGCTTGCTTCAACCACCCGCAAGCCCTCTGAGTTAATCAAAGACAGCAGCAACTAGAAACTGCCAAGTGGACTCATTCTATCTTTTAGTTTTGATATATGTGAAGAAGACACCTTTAGGAAATCAAGAGGCTTACGTGACATTGTTAGGTACAGGGAAAAATTCACAGATAAAAGATAAAATACTGGAGAAGCACCAACCCACCCGCTTCTTCTGTAACAGACCAGGTCTGGACAGTCACCGCGTGGCTTCCCTGAAGCCACAAGCTGCAGAACAGACGCAGAACCGAGAGAAGGGGTTGGAGGAATGGTTTTAAGTTCCTATTAAAGCCACCAAGTTATGAAAGATGCTCCTGCACAACAGAAATCCATACTAATGACCCTGGTCTGTTGCCAGAGGTAAGGACTTGGTGAAGAAAAGTATGGGAAGAGGCAGTAGCCTCAGGCACACATTCCTCTCGGTTCTTTTTTTTTTTTTAATATAATAACCAGTAAGGTTTATTGGTATGATATTTCTCCATTAATTCCTAGTATTTCCTTAATTTCACATTCATTCAATTTGCATATTTTTAAAAATTATTGAGTGATTTTGAGTAATATAGGTTATAAGTATTTTGGCACTGAGATCATTTAGAAATTGAAGTGCATCCTTACACATCCTTCTTAGAAAGAAAAGAAAACAGGGCTTCAAATAGCAAATTTTCTTTCGTTTATCCCTTTAGATAGCTAATTACTTATGATAAAAGGCATTTCTTTTCTTTTTTTATTTTTGAACAACCATACAAGTTTTTAACAAAATAATATAAAATGTGTAAATATTCTGGATATTGCAATTACCCCCAGGAGTGCCCCCCCCATTACCCTCCCTTATCCCACCCTTCCCTTTCCCACAATATCTCTAAAAAAGTATTAGGTTGTATAACATTGCATCTTATCTGGATTTAACACATGCTAATAGACCAACTTTCTCAATGTCCAGGGTCTAGTCCCCACCTCCACAGATGAGTGGAGACAATCGACCCTTAGTTCTCTGGGTTAAGCTGATTGCTCTCCGAATTCTCATGAAGAAGCATACTCCAAGTATGCTTCCTAGCAATTTCAAAGTAAAGTCCTTATTTAAAAAAGCTTTCCTGCTTGGCTGGAGCGGTGGCTCAGAAGTTACGACGCTTGCCTGGTATGCATGAAGACACGAATTTGAACCTCAGCACCATTTACTACACTTGGAGCAATGAAAGCCACATGAAAAACTAAATAAATTCATTCTCTCTAAAAATAAATAATAGTAAAAAAACTTGCCTGCTGGAACATTGACAGTGGTGGGCAAAGTTTCCAGGATTTTAGCTGGCTTTCAGCATTTGTCCAGTTCATCTTATAAAAAGAGAAGTTGAAAAACAAAAACACAAGCTCACTGGCTATCACATCTGTATATGTGAGCAGTATGATCAGTGCAAACAAAAGACGATATCATTTGCTACATGGACCATAACTGAGATGAGAGGAATTAAATGAACAACCAAGAGGAAAAATTTGATCTGAAAAGTATAATAAGGAACGATTTAATTGGATAAAGCAGGGAGATAGAGTTTTAGAATGAATTTATGTGATAGAAGACATTGAGAAGCTCTCAGGAAAGTAGTACAAAAAGATGAGAGTGTTGTTTTTTTAAAGCTAAGCAACATGGAAGACAAAATGAAGATGCCAAATTGTATATCTGAAGTCTAATGAGGGAGAGGAGGATAAAAAACAAAGAAAATTAAAAACAGAAGAAAATGTCTGTAGTAATAACAGATACATTTCTCATACATAAAGAAAGCAAAAGAGCTTAGATTGGAAGTACTCCTAGAGTGTCAAGCAAGAGATAGCAATAATATTCAACACAGTTTAGAGAAATGCAAGAACAAAAGAAGACAAGAACAAAATTCTAAAAATGTCTAAGAAAAATAGATTACCTATAACAAAATAGGGATCCAACTGATTGTCACCTCTGGATATTGATAATATATTTCACTAAGAAATTA
>PVKS010048297.1:0-12462 GCA_004027875.1 Aplodontia rufa | reverse complement strand
ATACTTAATTCCTCTCAGTTCCACAAAATCATTTCTTAAAATTCTTGACTTTTCTCTTTGTAATTTTGTAGTCTTCATTTTAATTTGGCTCTTGCTGATTATTTAGCAGAAGGACATCTACCCTGCCAACAAACCAGCCTTTGTATTTAAATTTTGCTGATATTTCTTGTACTACTGCTCAGGCCCACTGACAAAGAGGTGTTAGATTCCCTCATTTTTTTTTCTGTCCCTACATGATACTGCAGGAATTCTGAGGCCTTGGAATATGATGGCTATCCTTCTCACTGGCATACAAGCTCTTCGAGGCCAGCAATAAAGCAACCTCTTATGTACTACAAATTGTCCCTACCCCAGTATCAGAATGTCAATGCATGATGACTTTCAATGCCATGGAATCATAAATTCATAGAATTATAAATTCAAGACAAATTTTAGGAATTATTTGTTCCAAAATCATTTTTCACATAAGGAAACTGAGATCAAAAAAAGTTAAGTGATTTGTCCAAACAGCCAATTACTTACCAGCAAGGTTTAGAGTGCAGACTATCACTCTTACATGTTAATCCTAGATTATTACAAATAAAATCTCTATCCGTTCAAATTGAAAATTTTATTGCATAAAGATAAGTAGATGATAGATAATTACAAAAGACAGGAATGCAACCCTGCTAAATAATGTCCAATTACAGTTATTTCTGTGTTAGGTCTCAGGTCAGAGTTTACATTAGATTATAGTGAAATTTTAGGAAATTACACTACTGAACCAGAATCAGGAAAACAGACTAATTTAGTTCTTCCTGTGTCAGTTATTAACTTACTCTTAATGTACCAGTAATTGTTAGCAAATGCTACTGCAAGAGTCCAAAGAAAGAGAACTAGTCATTTAATAATAAAATCTTTGGATAGAAAACCTGGAGATTCCTAATAAGAGAAAAGCTTCTTACAGACCAATTACGTGTTCAACTGTAACCTCTGCTACCAGAAAATGGCCTTTTTTAAGCTTACTCACCAAATTCACCATATGCCAGTGATTTGCAAGGATCACTGGCAAAGAACCACCCAACAATATTTCAGACATGGGAAAATGACATTAAAAATAAAATAAAATCAGATGAGTGACTCCTATCATGCATTTAGAGAGTAAAGGGATCTTGGGTCAAGTTCCAAACTGACTGAGGTTTGGTTGGTCGGTTGGGCAGGATGGCCTGTCATCAGGACTAAGTCTCAAAGTGTATTTTGGGGTATATATTTGTGCTTAATGAGCAGAGCTCTCTCTTCATTTTCTGATCCATCCTGGCAGGATGGTAGGTCATTGTGCATCCCAGGGACATATGCAAAGCAATGTCAATGCTTGAAGTTTTGCCTGGAGTTTTGAATTGCACAGGAGTTGGCCAAGGGCTCCAAGAAAGGGTGCTCAAAAAAGTCATTTCCAGTCTATTAAAGAAGTGTCTATCAATTCACTTTATTTATCCATCTATTTATCCAATAGAATTGAAATTGCTATCCCAAAGCGATATTAGCACACTGCAACACTATTCATAATAACTAAGATATGGAAACAACCTAAAAGTCTTTTGAGAGAATTGATAAATAAAATGTGATTTTGCATGCAATAGAATATTATCAAGCCTTTGGAAAGAAGGAAATCATGCAATGTGACCCATGGATGAACTTTGAAGTCATTACGCTAAGTGAAAAATAAGCCAGTCACAGAAGGACAAAAAAAGTTATCTAAAACAGTCAAATTCATAGAATCAAAAAGTGGAATGAATGAAATTGACCAAATTATGCTATGTTAAAGTATGAATATGTCACAATGAATCAATCCCACTATTATGTATAATTATTATGCACCAATAATTTTTTGAGTGAAATGGTGGCTGACAGGGATATGAGGGAGGAGAAAAAGGGAGTTACTAATCATTGACACAAAGTTTCAAAGAAGTAACATATTTGCTTTACAATATTTTACCTGGAGAGAAAAAATATTGTGTGGTACACTTAATTCATTGAGGGCAGATACCAAGTTAAATGTTCTTACCACAATAAAGTGAAATTTTTTTGAAAGAAGCTTTTTTTTTTTTTTGAGGCTGTAAACCTACATCCATATACATATTGAAATGACTTTTTAACTGCTTTGATTAAATTAATTTATAATAAAGCCACCATAGATTGTGCTTGACAAATTGGCCAACTCACCGCTACTAATACCTCTAGGCCTCTTCAAACCACACAGACAGATCCATCAATAGTATGTTATCAGCAGAGGATACTCTTCAATGTGGCATAGAAGACCTGCCACAGACAGACCATGCTATTTGGTCTGGATGAGAACTCAGTAGCAGAAGTAAATGGGCAAGCTTAAGAGTGCTTCCAAGCAAAATCTTGGACCCACACCAACAGAAAATAGTCCTACTAACCTCTACCATGAGCTCCAAAAAACTGACTTTGAAAACCATTTTGCTGAGATTCTGTTGATTTTTCTAAGATCTATTTGATAGCTGTGCAAGATGTTTTATTTACTGCCTCTAAAACTCCATCCCCAGCTAACTAGTAAGTTTGGTTCTGTGATCTAGCATGCAACTTTGATACTGCATTGTTCATAAATCTGTACATACCTCCTCCTGCATTTATCCTTCCTGTACATGGTGGAGAGGTTGCTTTCCCCTTCACTATTTCCTATTCTGCAACTTTAACTGTATATGAGAAACAGTTGAGTTGTTATCACTTTCTTTTTAATGACACTACAAAGTCATTACTTCTGTGGACGTTACCATATAAATCTACTTTCTTGTTGTTCTTCTGAATATTTTCTTCTTTAACTTTCTGTATGTCCTTTCCTAATCTTCTATGCCACATTGAAAAGTATCCTCTGCTGATAATGTACTATTGATGGATCTGCAGGAGTCTATTCTCAGGGCTTTATAAATCTTTTCTTGAGCAATAAACATATTCATAAGATCCTTCACTGAATATATTAGTTTTAATCTAAGTTTTAACTCATTTCTGTTTTTCATCCATCTTTTCCCTCAAATCTAGAAACATTTCCATTTAACAGGCATACAAAATTGCAACAAGTACTATTTCATTATCCCCAGATGTAATGTTTCAGACAACTATTTTTGTCTTTTTATATTGATGAAATCTTCTAAGTTATTATTTTAAGACTAAATAAAATTTATACTAAATTCTCTATTAATTTGAACCTTAAATTTTCTATTGATGTCATTATTTTCAATGTGATAATGCTCTTTTCCATTCAATTTTCATATAGCAAGATGTTAATATATTTTTTAAATTTTATTGTTTCTCATTTAAAGCATCAGTTGCATTACTTTTATGCAAGTACAGATGCAAGAGTTCTTCCTCTTTAGCATTATTTTATCCTTTTGCTCTGACAGTTGCCTTGGACTTATAATTCTATGTTTACTAGATTAATCAAAAATATTAAAGCTTTAATGGCATGAGATATTTAGGAGTATTCTCTCTTAAGTGATATTAGTATTTAATTCCTACTTCTTTAAGAGAATTTAATCAGTCAACTATATCCCATGATATATTATTTCCTTTAACTCTTTACACAAAGTTGTTGATACACATTTTAGCTCTAATTTCTGAAACATTCATCATGGACAAACAAAATTCTATTCAATCTGCTACATGTCTGCTATTTTTTAATTCACTATACAACAGATTGTTACTCAGAGTTGTGTAGTGTTGAAGAACCTACACTTTGAAACTTACTCCAAACACTAGTGTGCTGTCTTTCTGTTTCTCACTAGTTAAGAAACTATGAGGATAATTAGTCTTTTGAAAATTTATTTTCTTATCTGTGAAATGGGTAGTGACTGTATCTATCTTATAGGGTCACTGATGAGATTAAAAATGATTGATTAGTGTTCTATGTTTACTAGGTGATAAATATTAAGTAAAAATAGCTCCCATTTTTAAATATATCAAAGCATCACTGCCAAAATAGTCTTAATCTATATCAAAATGAGAAATGTAGGGCTAGTTTTTAGGTAGATAATTTTAGATGTTTCCCTGTTTAAAATGCACAATCTTAAGAATAAGGCTGGTTTTCATTTAAGTATTACACTTTTTCCCTAGTCCTTATGTCAAATGTTCCATTCATTTTTATGTTTTTCAGCAAATTTTATTTCAAACCATCATAGTCAGAAACACACAATAAAACTTTCACTCCTACCAATTATATATTTAGTGATTCAACATAAATTAGACATAATTCTACAAAATAATTTTAATTGAATAATTATGACTTCCTTTTAAAATATAAAAGTGAACCCTAGGTGAATCACTTTAGTTTTCACTACATTTATTCCATATGTTTAAACTTTGGAGCTACATAATTATGGTCATTTTAATGACTAATACTGCTAGGTAGGCTTTAACTAATTTACTGTTAATGTTTTCCCTCAATGCCACCATTGAGACATAATTGGTGTTTTAGAGTCATCCATCCATTTAATTTCAGGTTTTGAGAAACATTAATTCGTAGTTCTATATGAAGTTGATCTTATTTGCATCTGTAGGGATCCAGTTTGATTTGACTACAGCCATCTTGGCTGTAGCTGTCATTTTTCCCACCAGGTGACCCTATGTTTCATTCCAAACCCTATAGGCACATACTATGGAGCTCTACTTAGCTATTAGAAGCAATGATATTATGGCCTTTGAAGGTAAATGGATGACAATGGAAGAAATTACGTTGAATGAAATTACTCAAGCCCAGAGACTCAAGGATCAAAATTTCCCTCATTTTTGGAGGCTAGAGCAAATTGCAGGCTTTGGTGAAAGGTTCATCTCATGTACTAGACTCACCAAAGTCAAAGAAACACATAATCTAAGGGAACCATAGATACAGGGTTTGGGGCGGGGGGAGATGCAGGAGGGAGGGGAGAAGGAGGGATGATAGGCAAGCATTTAGGGGAGGAATCAAGAATGTGGCTTACTCTTTACTCCCCTGAGAAGCTATAAAATACATATGCGATCATTAAATTCTGGAAAATTCACAAATATATATAAAAACATTTATATCTGTTATGGGGAAATATAGAAGAGTCAAGAGACTGGGGTGTGGCTGATGTGCAGGTGATTCTGGATTAGGATCAGGAGTATATCATCTTGTTACTACATATGCATTTACAACTGTACAACAACACAATTCTTCAATTAAAAAAAAGATATCCAACCAAACATTTCTTGCTGGCCACTTACCCCAGACTGTTTTTCAACTCGACATTTGACATATTAATAGTTTTTCTGAGAAAGCCCTGGTGCATTCTGGTTGGCTTCAGGTCACCTTTGTCTAGTTCAGCGTATATACCCCTTCTTCCTGCTCCCAGGTGTAGAGATCCTTCTGTCTTGCTTCTTTCTGAGACATGCTTCTGTTCATAAGCCCCTAACAAATTGCACTGCATTTGTTTGCCTCTTTCTTGAGTCTCTAAGCATCTCCCACCTGGACCACTGTTTCTCAGACACTGAATTTTTCTGAAATAATGTGCCTATAAGTTTATATCTTCTCCATTAACAAATATCATCTTCATAGTACCTTTTGGCCCACATTATAATGATTTGATCATGCCCATCCTTTTTGCTTTAAATTGTTACCACCAGACTACTATAATCAACTTTATATGCCAATAATTCTCTCATTATTAAAGTTCAAAACCCAGATTCCATAAGAACAGGGGTTTTGTCTGAGTACACTGCTATATTCCCAGCATAACAAAATGCTGACATATAGTATGCACTCAATAAATGTACACCAAATAAAACTTCTGTATCAGTTCAAATACCATGTCCTCTTCCAAGTTCAAATATCATGTTCTCATCCAAATAAAACTTTATCACCAGCAGTGCTTAAAAATATGTTTGGTGTTAAAGTCTCTCAGACTCAGGACTTCAAAATGATTTTACCAGCAAAAAAAAACAGGAAATATAATTATTTAATTAACTTGGCTACTAAAAAGGTATATATTTTATATTTGTCTTAGAAACATTAAATTTTCAGCAGGCTAAAAAAAGTGTCAGTACATTAAAAATTATTAACTTTAGATGAATTACATTAAAGCAAACCTAAATAAATAAAGATAAATATCATTTCTGTGGGTCAGAAGAATCAATATTGCTACAATTGAAATTATCTTCACATTCATTATATATTTATTAAAATTCCTCTCTAAAATCCCCGTAGATACATTTTCAAGAAAACTACTTGATGATTCTGGTACTTGTATGACATGCAAAGACTGTATAATAGTGAAAACAATTATTTAAAAATAAGAACAAAATTGAAAGACTTATAATACTTGATTTTTGAAATTGCAGCTTTAGCAAAGCTAGATAGAGAGAGTAATGGGACATAACATTTCAAAAATAGACTCACAGATGTGATAATTGATCTTCAACAAATGTTTATGATTATACAAAGGTGAAAAGATGGTATGTTCAACATTTGGTGATAGAACAATTGCATATGCATTTTGAAAAATATGAACCTTGATATCATACAATGAACAAAAATTAAATCAATGTGCATCATAACTCTAATAGTGTAGGTTAATCTACAAAATGTCTAGAATAAAATAGGAGAAAATCTTTGGGATGCTTATATAGCCTCTAGAAAAGCACAGATATTAAAGGAAAGAATTGATGAATTGGAAGTCACTAAAAAAAAATAAAGTGATTAAGAAAATGAAGTTGCAGGAAAAAATAATTGCATTACATATAGTTGATAGATGACTTCCATACAGACTACATAAATAATTTAATAATAAGAAGACAACTAATCCAACCAAAAAATGGGCAAGATGCAAACACTTACCAAAAGAAGATATACAAAAGATGGTCAGCATCATTAGTTATTAAAACTAAATTAAAATCACACTAAGATATTTTCACTATATACTTATTAGAATGATTAAAATTAAAATTTCTGTCAGTATTAAACATTGGTGAGGATATGGAATAAATGGAGTTCTTACACTTTACTGATAAAAATGCAAAATAGCATGGTCACTTTGGGAAAATATTTGGCATTTTCTTAGTTGCATATATACTCACCATACAAGATTCAACAACACCTTTTTCAAAGCCTTTATTAAAATTAATGAAATCTCTGATCAAACAAAGATTTGCACTAAGATTTTCAAAGCAGTGTTATTTGCCTTGACTCAAAACTGGAAATATGCCAAATGTCCATTAACATGCAAGTGAATATAATTTTTTTAATCATAAGCAGAATTCTACTCTGAAATTTTAAAGAAACAGCTACTGAAACACAAAACAACATAAAATTTATGATAAGTGAAAGATACAAAGTCTAATTAATATACAATCCGATTTATATGAATCTCTAGGAAAAAATATATCTAACCAAAGACATAGGATAGGTGTAGGAAGATTGAAACAGAAGAAGCACAAAGTAACTCTTTAAGATGATAGATTTGTTTTGCATTTTGATCAGGCTGATTATTTTCCTGCTATATATACTTGTTAAAAATGGTCTAAATATATACTTTAAATGTATACATCATATTATATGTAAATTATGTCTCCATAAGTTTATTTTCAGGAGGGTTTAAGTGGGCATTATTGCTTAGCAGAATAGCTAAGTATATTCATTAATTGATCAGACTGGGTAAATTGGTACAGACACTATGTAAGACATTATGGTGGTTCTTCAAAATACTAAAAATAGAACTATGATATGATCTAGCAATTCCACCGCTAATTATATAGGCAAAGGAACTGAAATCCACATTCCTGTGTTTACTGCTGCATTATTCACAATAGCCAAGGTATGGAAACATCCAAAGCATCAATGGATGAATAGAAAATAGATAGATAGACAGATGCTAGGTAGGTAGATCAAACATAGATGATCGATAGAAGACAGGGATACGAATATTATATATACACACACACACACACACACACACACACACAATATGAGATATATATATATAGGTATATATAAATATTATTCAGACTTAAAAAAGAAAGAAACCCTTCCATTGTGACAACATGAATGATGAATATAGAGGGGATTATAGTAAGGAAAATAAATGAGACATAGAAAGCACATGATCTCACATTGGAATATAACAAAAAAACAGAATAACAATGATTTCAAGGGTTTTGCAGGTGGGAGAAATAGGGAGATTTTGGTGAAAGGGTACAAATTTTCAGCTATAAAATGGAAAAAATGTATGGATATTTAATGTACAGTACAGCAATTACAGTTAGTAATGATATGTTGTATATTTACAATTTTTACAGAGATAATATCTTGCATGTCCTTATCACAAAACAATAATTAGACTCCCCTATGACCCCAGTAGGCCTGAGACATCCCAAGGATCCCACTCCCAGACCCCACCCCACCCCCAAGAGGGCCCAGGACTCTGGCTGTGGCCCTGGCAGGTGCATGTGACCTCCAAGGACCCCACATCCAGAACCCATCCCACAGCCCTAGCAGGTGCATGGGACACCCCAAGGACTCCAGCACCACATCCAAAAGCCACCCCACCACTGAACATGCACATAAGTCTGCCTCAGCCCAATAGGCACACATGACAACCTCAGGCCCCTGCGCCTGGATCCCACCCAACTACCTCTCATGCCCCAGCACAGATGTGGGATATCCTGAGGTCCCCACACCTGGACCCTGCACCACCACCACTAGTTCCCAGGACTCCAGAAGTGGCAGGTGCACCAGACACCCCAAGGACTCCATGCCCAGACACCACTCAGCAGTTGTACATACTCACCAGGACCAGATAAAATTGGGCATGTCCCACCACCAAGGATCCCAGGTCCCAGCACAGCACATAGGCTGGTCTAATCTAGCCTCCCCACATCTCTGCAACCCAGACCCAGTGAAGCACCACTACCACATAGCTTCAACAACCCAGTAGACTGTCTAGCAGCCTCATTAGGTTTCAAATCCAAGACCAGGAAACTAGATCCAAAAAGTGCAACAAAACAAGGCTCTGGGCAAAAGCAGCTTTCTGGAAGAAGGTGGTCATCAGAGAGGCAATGTCTGACCCAACCCTTCAACTGCAAGGAAGATGCAACATGAGACTTGCCTTGCTTCCACACAGGGAACCTCAATTCAAAGATCCAGGGGAAATTTTTCAAAGATGAGGAATTAAACTAGAAAATATCCACCTCAAACCCACAACTCCCCAGTCAAGGAACACATGGACAGGGAGCAGGATGAAAACCCAGAAATAATTATCAATGTTCTGATTATTAAAAGGAACAATGAACTAAAAGAAGGTTCAACGAAGGGACTAAGTGAAAAACTCAAGAGATGAAAAACTTTTTATCAAAGAAACATACTGAAAAAGGAAGGAATATAGCTAAAATCTACAATAACCTCAGCAACGATGGAAAAATTTAATAATAGACTGTATTCTATAGAAAACAAAACCTTATCTCTTGAAGAAAAAACTTCCAAAAATGAGGATAGGCTGAATAAGCTTGAGAGCTTGAGAGCGCAGATTAAAAAAATAATAAAAACAAAACACAAGCAGAATTTTCAAATCAGAAAAAAACAGAAGAAATAATACAAAAGTAATTGGGATACAGGAAGAAATCAAAAAGCAAATGAATGGTCTGAAGAATATTCTCCACAAAATACTTAAAGAAAAAATTCCCTATATAAGAATAGAGTCAGATATGCTCATCCAAGAAGCATACAGGACACCCAAGGCCTAATCAATTGAGAAGCTCAACAAAACACATCATATTCAAAATGTATAACAAAAATGTATAACAGAGAAATCAAGGAAAGAATATTAAAAGCTGTAAGAAGAAAACACCAAATCACATTCAGAGGCAAGCCAATAAGGATCACATCTGACTTTTCAGCTCAGATTCTGGAAGTAAGAAGATACTGGGAGGAGATCTTCAAATGTCTGAAAGACCACAACATTTAGCTGAGAATACTACATCCATCAAAACTCACTTCAAATTCAATGGGTGAATAAGAACATTTCAAAATAAGATCAAACTTGTAGCATTCATGAACAGACAACCAACACTACAAAGAATCCTCAAAGATGAACTCCAGATAGAAAAATAAGCAGAAAATCCTCAAACCCACAAACAGGGGCTGGAGCAGTGGCTCAGTGGTTAAGGCACTTGCCCTGGATGCGCGAATATGTGAGTTCAAACCCCAGCACCACGTACACAAAGAGGTCTTGGAGCAACGAAGGCCACATGAAAAACTAAATAAAATTGTTTCTCTCTTTCTCTCTCTCTCTCACTATCCCTTCTCTTATTAAAAAAAAACCACAGAGGAATTCAATAAAAATATATCCAGAATCTACAAAATCCTCAAAAATCTCAACTACAAAAACACAAACAATCCAATTAATAAATGGGCCAAAGAGCTAAATAGAAATTTCTCAACAGAGGACATGGATCAAGCCAATGAATACATGAGAAAATGCTCTAAATCATTAGTAATCAGAGAAATGCAAATGAAAACTACATTAAGATATCACCTCACATCAGTTAGAATGGCAAAAATGAAGAAAATAAACAATAATAGATGCTGGATGGGCTGTGGAGAGATAGGCATGCTAGCACACTGTTGGTGGAGCTGCAGACTGGTACAGCCCCTCTGGAAAGCAGTGTGGAGAATCCTCAAAAAACTCAGGATAAGCCCACCATAGGATCCTGCTATTCCACTCCTGGGTATTTTTCCAGGGGATTTAGAATCAGCACATTATAGTGACACAGCAATATCTATGTTCATAGCAGTTCAATTTACTATTGGTAGATTATGGAAACAACCCAGATGTCCCTCACTGGATGAATGGATGGTACATATATACCATGGAACTTTACACAGCAATTAGAAACAATGATACTGCAGCCTTCGAAGGCAAATGGATAGCTATGGAAGAAATTATGCTGAGTAAAATCAGCTTAATCCAGAGAACCAAGGGTCAAATGTCTCCACTCATCTGTGGAGGCTAGATCTAGACCCTGGCCATTCAGAAAGGTGGTCTATTATCATGTGTTAAATCCAGATTAGGTGTAATGTTATACAGCCTAATACTTTTTTAGAGATATTGTGGGTAAGGGAAGGGAGGGATAAGGGTGGGTAATTGGGGGGGCACTCCTGGGGGTAAATCTAATATCCAGAATCTATATACATTTCATATTATTTTGTTAAAAACTTGTATGGTTGTTCAATAATAAATTTCTCAATAAAAAATGTAATTTGCATAAATAAAAAAAGTATATACTTTGAATAGAAAACCAAGACATCACAGAACTTACTAATAAAATACGAGGACAATGAACCACAACTGCATAACTATCCTAACGTTATACGTGAATGGTCTGAATGCACCAATCGAAAAACATATATTAGAGGATTGGATCAAAAAACAAAATCCAACAATATGCTGCTTACAGGAGACCTACCTTACAGCCAGTGACAACCACAGATTGAAGGTGAAATGATGAGGAAAAAAACTCTACCAGGCACATGACCCAAGAAAGCAAGTTGGTGTTGCAATACTTATATCCAATAAAGAAGATTTCAAACATAAACTAATCAGAAGAGATAAATAAAGTCATTACATCCTAGTAAAGGAAACAATAGATTAGGAAGATATAAGCATAGTAAATATATACTCCCCAAACACCAACGTCCCCAACTATGTGGATAAATTACTCCATGACAAAAAACCACTTGTGGACCTCAACATGACAATACTGGTAGACTTTAATACTCCTCTATCACTACTAGACAGATTGTCAAAGCATGAAAACAATAAAGAGATCTCCAGCCTAAACATATCCATAAATTAAATGGATGTAACAGATTTACATCAAATGGAATATTTATAGAATATTCCACCCCAAATTGACTGAATATACCTTCTTCTCAGCAGTGCATGGATCATTCTCCAAAATAGATCATATTCTTGTTCACAAAGGAAATCTTAGCAAATATAAAAAAGTAGTAATTAATTTTTCCGTATATCCTATCAGACCATGATGTGATTACCATAGCAATTAACACCAAATATTATAACAGAAACACATATACCTGGAGATTAAATAACACCCTATAAAATAAAGAATGGGTCCAAGAAGACATTAAAGCAGAAATCAAAAAATAATTGGAAGCAAATGAGAATGAAGACACAATATATTGAAATGTTTGTAACAACATGAAAGTATTCTTAAGGGGAAAATTTATATCACTTAGAGCCTACATAAAAAAATCAGGAAAGATCTCAAATCAATAAGTTTATGCCCTACCTCAAATTCCTACCAAAGGAATAACCATCTAAGCCCAAAATCAGCATAAGACAGTAAATAATCAATATCAGACCTGAAATCAATGAACTCAAGAAGAAAGATAAAAACAAAAAGAATTGATGAAATAAAGAGCTGGTTCTTTGAAAA